>ML420318.1:16856-66825 GCA_005239525.1 Nicotiana knightiana
AGGCCACTAGGTAGATCAGTAATTGGCACCAAGTGGGTCTTCAGGAACAAGCTCGATGAGGATGGAACTGTTACAAGTAATAAGGCAAGATTAGTTGTTCAAGGATATAGTCAAGAAAAAGGAATTGACTATGATGAGACCTTTGCCCCTGTGGCAAGACTGGAGGCAGTCAGACTTCTTATAGAATTTGCTGCACATATGGAATTCACTCTTCATCAGATGGATGTTAAGAGTGCCTTTCTCAATGGCTATCTGAAGGAAGATGTATTTGTCAAGCAGCCTCCAGGTTTTGAAAGCAAGGAGTCACCTGACCACGTATACAAACTCGACAAGGCTCTATATGGTCTCAAACAGGCACCAAGAGATTGGTACGAACGATTATCAAAATTCCTGCTAGAACATGGGTACAAACGAGGAAAAATTGATAGTACCTTGTTCTTAAGGGAAAAAGGTAAGGATCTCCTGGTTGTGCAAATATATGTGGATGATATCATATTTGGGGCGACTTCTGAAAAATTGAGCAAGGAATTTGCTATGCTAATGGGAAGTGAGTTTGAGATGAGTATGATGGGTGAGCTAAACTTTTTCTTAGGCTTGCAAATTAAGCAAAACCCAAATGGAACAATGATCCACCAACAAAAGTATGTGAAAGAATTGCTCAAGAAGTTTAAAATGGAAGACTCAAAAGAAATAGACACTCCCATAGCCACAACTACAAAATTGGATGTGGATGAACCTGGTTCATCTGTTGATCAGAAGCTATATAGAGGGATGATTGGGTCTCTATTGTATCTCACTGCTAGCAGGCCTGATATTATGTTCAGCGTGGGATTGTGTGCTAGGTTTCAGGAAAATCCAAAGGAGTCCCACCTCACTGCAGTAAAGAGAATTTTGAGATATTTGAAAGGCACCACTGATTTGTGCCTTTGGTATCCTAAAGGTAGTAATTTCGACCTTGTAGGATATGCTGATGCTGATTATGCAGGGTTCCTAGTGTACAGGAAAAGTACTTTATGTATGGCTCACTTTTTGGGTTCATGCCTTGTGTCTTGGGCTACCAAGAAACAGAATTCATTAGCCTTGTCTACTGCTGAGGCAGGATATGTGGCTGCAGCATCATGCAGTGCCCAGTTGTTATGGATCAAACAACAACTCATGGTTTGGTATTAATATGGGATGCATTCATATTTTTTTGTGATAACAATGGTGCTATTAGTATGACGAAGAACCCGATTCATCACAAAAGGACTAAGCACATAGATGTTAGACACCCATTTCCTAAGGGATAACTATGAAAAAGGAATGATCTCAATCGAATTTTGTGTTACTGATCATCAAATTGCTGATATATTCACTAAAACACTTAGTAGGGAGCATTTTGAGAGAAACATGCTGGAATTAGGGATGATTAGGATCACCTGATTGAAAAAAAAAATTATATTTTTATAAATGAATTTTTTTTTGGCTAGAAAATTTTAATTAGGTACTTAATCAGATTAATAATTGCTCAGCATAATGTCTTTATTGCCATACTCTTGTGCCATGTATTAATATGATTTTCTGGATACTAATAATAATTATCTATCTTTGTAAATTGGGGCAATTTAAAGATTTCTAACAGGATGAACCTGGTTCATCTATGCTGATTCATCTGACTGACAAGGTACGTACTCTTCTCCATATAGTAATTCAATTACAGTCACACATGAGCAGGATTCTATCTATATTTGGTTTATTCCTAAGTCTTGTACCAATCCATAAATGAACCCGTTCCAAGGAGTCACATCAACACTCAATTAGCCTAGAAATAGGGAACTCTCAACCGTCAAATCAATGACACTCCTACAACTATTAGACTTCCACTTGAATAAATTTTTATCCATTGTAAAATTAATGGACATATCTTATAAAAGGCAATCATTACTCCTCTCTTCATAAAGCTACCCTCAAACCAAGTTTAAATCATACTACACAACCCAAAACTTGCAACTCGTCCTTTTCTCCTAACAAAGCATAAAAATGTCTTCACCTCCACCAGCTTCTTCGTCTAATAGCTCACCAAATCATGATTATGATGGAGGAAATTATGAATCTATCTCCAATTCTCCATCTGTTTACAGCTCTGAATCACCAAAAATTCCATCATCCCCTAAAAACACACCCATTCTTGAACCCACTCCAAACCCTACTCCTGCCCCCAAGAATCGTCGTGTTAAAGTTCTTGCCCGAAAATCTGTTGCTTCTGGGGCTAGGGAAAATTCTTGGAGGACTTATTAAAGTAGACAAAAGTACTAAGTCAGATTCATCCAGTGATTCATTTAAATCAGCTAATGAGGAAGAAGCACCTGGTTAACCCAGTTCTGAAAAAGGTAATCTTGAAATCGATTCTGAACTTACTTCTGCTGATAAAAGATTCGTGTTGGTAGGGTCTGTTATTGATGTCGAAATACCTGGAAGGAAGAAGGGTGGGGGAAAAGAAAGAATTCTTGAGAGAGAGGGAGAAGAAGATGTGAGGGGATCTAGGGAGGATGGTGCCACGCTGGTTATCTGTGGTCCCATTCCTGAAACCATGGGAGAAAAAGTCACTGATTTAGGGGGAAGCATAGTTGAGGAAGCTGCAGCAGGTCTTGCAAGTCTGAAGAAAGGTACAGATGAACCTGGTTCATCGGGGGAAGAAACATTGGCTGAAAGGTTGAAAAAACTNCAAGAAGAAGAGGGCAACAAAAGCAAAAGCAAAAGTTGGAGAGCCTGTTGAGGCTATTGAGATTGAAGAGACTGGGTTGGACCTGGTCCAACAGGAGGAGCAACCTGCTCCAGGCGTGGCTGAGACACCAAAACCCATAAAGGCTAAGGCTTCTTCAAAGAAGTTAGCTAGGATGTCTGTCGCACCAACAAGATCTGTTAAGAAGACCAGGGCCAAGCCAAAGAGAGTGAAAGTTGTTATGATGATGATGTAGACTGGAGTGGAGAGGAGGACAAGGAAATTGGAGTGGTGACTAACATAGTTACCATGTTTGGAAAAAGAACAATACTAAAGGGTAAGTTGGTGAAGGATTTAGAGGAGCCTGATTTGCAATATCTAATAGAAACTCTGGAGGTGCAAGGCTGGAAGGACCTGGTCCTTCACATGGAAGGCAGGCTGGCAAGAGCTGAGTTGGTAGAGTTTATGGGGAATGCCAGTGTCAAGGAAGGTAGGGTCACGTCTATGGTCAAAGGAATTGAGGTTTCCTTTGATGTTAAAGAACTGGGTGTTATTCTTAACATACCAGCTGAGGGCTATGAGGACTATACAAGGCAGAGATGGCCTTGTCTAGATGGGATGGCCTCAACAATCGACATCACCAGGTTCTTTAGTGATAGTGAGAANTTTGATGGGATACTTGTACAGGGGAAAGCAAATTAATTGGCCATCTTTAATCATCCAACTCTATGACAGAGTGGTGAACGGAACCAAAGCACACACAATTCCTTATGGCTTCATTCTGACAGCAGTGCTTGCACATTTTGGGGTTCCAGTAAAGAAGGTTGAGATGGCTACAGCCAAAGATTATTTTGGGAAGGATATTTGCTTACATGTGACTACAATGTCAATTTTCCTGTGGATGAACCTGGTTCATCTAGGAAGCAACCAGTCAATAGCAAAGTTAGAACTTTGGTGCAAGAAAACGAGATTAAGGATATGGAGATCCTTCATTTGAAGTCTCGTGTGATTGAGGTTGAAGAAGAGCGGGATGCTCTTAGAGCTGAATTAACAAAGGAGAAAGAAAAGAACGAGGGTGTTCTTCAGCAGATGTTGTCTCTCCTACAATCTAAGAACACAACCTCCACTGCACCTTCCCATCCTTAGGATTCTCAGAGCTTCCATAACCCATCTTAAGACCAGTTCTCAGTTTCAGTTCTTTTTACTCTTTTTTTTTGTTTTTGCTCATGGTTGGTTTATTTTTGCTTTGATGTATGGTGGTTGATTATCGTTACTTATCAATAAATGTTTCTTTTAGTTATTGACTTGTCTCAATTTCTGAGTTAGCTAACATTTATTGGTTTCTTGTGTTGATTAATCATGCTTTGCACCTGCAGTTGCCTCAATGGCCATGAGTAATAATTAATAAAACTGGTAAGTATATCATTTTGCAAACTTTTCGATGATTCCAAAAGGGGGAAGATAGGTTTGTGCTGACTTTTTTCAAAAATATTTTATAAGTTTAAAGTGATATTTATAACCTAATGAACCTGGATTCTCTATGATTAATGCTAAAAACAATACAAAGTTATTCGAAGTGTATACAGGATTAAGCACAGAGTTTGTCATCATCAAGAAAGGGGAAGTTGTTGACCCATGTCAATGCATAGTTTTTAAGATTGACAAAAGGCTGACCAGTTGAACCAGGTCCATTAGAGCACACAGCTTGAACTAACTAGCTGGCACATGAACCGTATATGCTTATGAGATGTTTGAAATATAATGAACTAAGAGATCGTCTCCTAATGTGAAAAGGTTGCAAACTGATCTAATTAATTGAAGTCAAATTCAGCAAGGAAAGTAACAAAAGAAAGGAAGTTGAGTTTGGTTCGAATTGGTTCACCCAGGTAGAGTTGAACTAGAATTAGAAGACAAGATCAACGACTGACTCTATAAATACTTGATGTATTTATTCTGGAATTCAACACGCACAAAGCTGAAGTTAATCAAAGTCTGAAAACAAAATTCCCAGAATTATTTTTGCTAGCAGAATCATTGTGCGATGCAAAGTTCAACTAGAAGAACCAGTTCCATCAGATTGATTATTGAGTCTAGTTGATTGTAGTAGGAGTTTTTAATATTGTATCTTTCAACATTCATAGAAGCAATTGTAATAGGTACGTATTGTTCAAGTTAGAGTTAACTTGAGGTGTGTAGAAATTAGCTAGGGGCTAGTTACTACAAAGGGATTAGAGTTAGTCCTAGGATTACAAAAGAGTTTATTTTGTAAGTTCGTTTGGCTCAGAGTTTTTAGTGAAGAGTTGAGCAAATCCTACTGCGGAGTAGGTCATGGTTTTTTCACCTTTATAGTCAGGTGTTTTCCACGTAAAAATCTCTGTGTTTTTACTTTATTGCTTCTTATTATTCCGCAACAGTAGTAGCTGGAACACCAAGAAGAACCTGGTTCTTCTACTGAGATAGCACTCGAAAATTGGGTACCACACAAAGTAACCTATCTTCTTGTGTGGTATTGAAGTCTAAAACATCAGCATTGTTCACCGCGGATGCTGAATACTCCCCACAAGTAGGAAACTTGATGACCTGATATAAGCTGGACGGAATGGCCCTCATGCCGTGTATCCAGGGTCTCCCTATGATGGCGTTGTAGGTTGTGTCCTGGTTCATAACGTGGAATATTGTTTCAAGGGTAACGCCCCCGGCCAGAACGGAAAATGTTATCTCTCCCGAGGTTCATTTAACTGCATTGTTAAAACATGTTAGTGTTATGCAACGTGGTACTATCTTGTCCTCGAGTCTCATTTGTGTGATAACTCGGGGGTGGATAATACACGCGCCACTCTCATCATCTACCATAATTCTTTTTACATCGTATCTGAAATACGTAAATTAATGACACGAGCGTCAAAGTGAGGAAAGGTCAAACCGTGGGTATCTGACTTATCGAGGATGATACTGTCTTCGAGGTCATCATACCGTTCATGGGTGATCAACCGCTTAAGTTTGTGTGTGGTGGTGAACTTCACATGGTTGATTGTTGCTTCGTCGCCTCCACTGAATATCATTTGGGGTGTGCGGGCGAGGGAGGGTGGCTTAGGAGGGCCTTGACTTTGTAGTCGTCTATGGCCGAAATTGGCTCTTTCTCTGTCGCTCATCAGCTCTCTTAAATGTCCTTGGTGAAGCATGTTCACCACCTCTTGCTGTAGGGCTATGCATTCCTCGGTCTTATGGCCCCCCTCCTGATGGAACTCATAGAGGGCATTCGACTTTCTGGAATTTGTGTCAGACTTCATCTTTTGCGGCCATTTCACCTTAGGCCCGAGCTTCTCTAAGGCGTACACTATTTTTGAATGGGAAACACAAAAATTGTGAGAAGATAAAAGTGGAGGCATACCTCTTTTATTTCGGTGAGTCCCCGTGTGTTGCCTTGACGGCCCTTCGGTTTGGCGGGGAGGTGGCGGGATAGCCGTTCTGACATATGGTTGGTGCCTTTCTCGATTGAGGTGTGGACCTGCATGATTTCTTCTATTGTCATTACGGCGGTCTTTCCTCGACTCCATTTGGACTGATGTTAGCCATTGAGTTGGAACGTTGAGGTTGTCTTCGTCTACTCTCACCTCGACACAATATGCGTTATGAATTTCTTCCCAGGTGGTGGGAGGGTATTTCATGAGTCTTCTTAACAACTTTCTAGTCGCCCTTCACCCATTCCTGTTTAACCCATTTTGGAAGGCTGCTACTGCCATCCCCTCTGATACGTTTAGCAGGCTCATTATTACTCTGTTGAACCAGGCGAGGAAGTCACTGAATCCCTCGCCAGGCAATTGTCTGATGGAGAACATATCATTCACCCTGGCCTCTTCTTTCTTGGCCCCGACATGGGCGGTGACAAACTTGTCAACCATTTCCTCAAATGTTGTTATCGAATGTGCTGGTAATTGTGAGTACCATGTTAAGTCTCCCCCGTTAAGGTTTCACCGAACTTCTTCAGCAGCACCGGTAGTACCTGCTCTTTCGAGAAGTCGTTGCCTTTTACCGCCGTGACACAATGAATGATATGGTCTTCCGGATCTGTTATGCCGTCATATATTTTCAAATATGGTGGAATTTTGAAGTTTTTAGGATAGAATGTGGGGCTGCCTCCTCGCTGTACGGTTGTTCAACGAACCGGCCGACGTCCCATTTTGGTAGAAGTTTTGGGGCACCTGGTATCTTTCAACCCTTTCTTGGTGCTCCCTCATTTGGTCGCGGAGCAATTTATTCTCTTTCTCCATTTATTCCATTTTATTTAGAATGGCTGTGAGCGCGTCATTACCTGCATCAACAACAGTGTTAGTGTTACCTTTTGAGGGAGGAGCGTGCTGCTCGTTGATGGTTATTGTGGTGTCCGCTCGTGCGGTGCTCCTACTCGCCCCTTGAGTGGGTTTGTCGAGTATGTTGTTTAGAGTACTTTTCAACCACGCGTCTAGTAGTTTTTTTCACTGCTGGCGACGTGGAGGCTCCCCTCTCGTGTGAAGCGGTTACACTCCCATGAAGGGGAGGAGAGTCACTTCGCCTAGGTGACGCACTCGACGTCAGATTCTCCTCGTCTTCTCTGTCAACCTCGTTGATGGTGCTTAGGAGGTTAGTAGTGACACCCATTACTGCTTTCAGTCTTTCATCTCCTTTTCCTACCATTGTTAGCTCGTGCAAATAAGAAAAAGATGGTTGTTGTTTTTCAGATCTAGAAGAAACTAAAATTTTAACTAGAATCTCCCCATAGACGGCGCCAAATTGTTTTACCAAAAAAAATTTAAACCTTTTTTGTTAAACTGATTGATGAGAAAATAGAGGGTGAATCCTAGTTAAATGTAATAACTTCTAGATCTGAAGTTTAGATATATTGATGAGGTAGGGACGTATTCGATATTAACAAATGCCAACTAAAAATGTTCAATGATTGTCAATGAATGTAGCAATGAAAATATGCAATACATGTAGATAATGACAATAAATGTAATAAGAAGGAATTTGTCATCCAAATGTTATATGACTTGGATGATTCCTATTTCTGACAACAATGTGAGATAATAGAAAATGAAGATGGACAAGGAATCCTTGGATCTTGTGAATAGATGATGTATATTGAGCAATGAAATTAGTGGACAAGACAAGATTTTTGTATATTCTTTATAGTCAACCCTTTACAATATGTTCTTATTAGAAAAGTGAAGATCCCTTTTGTTCCTTATTTCTTCCTATTTATGGGGGACATTCCTAGAAAACCCTAGAAAGTACAACTAAAAGAATATTCAATGGAATATTCCTTCTCACTATTCTAAAACTTATTCTAACCGTTGTTGTTATCCGTTCTCTAAACGACCTCGGCACTGGTCCTTCTTTACGCAACTTCTCGCCACTGAGTCATGGTTGGTTTCAACCTCGACCACATCTCATCAATTTTCCGCCATTACGCTCTGCCTAATTTTGACCAATAACCATCTTTGATTTTAGGTACTCCTTTTATTCCCTGAGGCAAATAAGAAAAGAGCCCTTAGTTTTAGTGCCTATCCGGCATTATGATGCCAATTATTCTACCTAGATTTATTTTCTCAACTCGAGATGCTTGGTAAGCTGAGAAGAATGGATCTTTTGAGGAGAAGCAGCTGTAGTTTGTTTTATGATGATTAGGCTTCTTTTCTTAGAAGAAGATTACTTATAATTTCTAAAATCTATTTAAAGTAAATGTTCTGACCTCATAAAAAATGCTTGGCTGATCAATGGTGCATACATCTATTCGACCAGTGTCTATTATGCTTCTAACCGTCCTCATCACTATTGCAGCTGCCTTAGCATCTAATCCTGGGGTTGTGTCATCAATGATTATAATGAAGGGATTGGAAACAAGCTCAACTGCAATAATAAGTCTCTTTCTCTGTTCGGTTAGTAGAACATTCGCTCCAGACAACACGACCACTGATTCTCTTAATGGGTTAGCTATACAAGTTCCATGACCTCTTCAACATACATCTGCAGCATCGATATCTAGTTTATTAGCAGCCAGTTTATATAAGCATTACTAGTTTATCTTTCTTCCCGAGGAAATCGAAGCCAAGCGGAATATTGTAAGGATTAATTTACTGTTACATGTGGTGAGTGAATCTCAATTTGCTCACAGTATCCTGCTATTCAAGAAAATGTTTCTTGCCCTTTGAGGTATCCTTATATAGTGATGCTTCCCTCAATGTATCCGCCAGTTTTCCTACTAGCTCAAACATCCATTAGGGTCGTCTTACCCGCTTCAGTAACACCCACCAGAGCTATCAAAACTCCAGGCTTAAAAGCACCACTTACACCTTTTAAGAGTTCAAGCCAATCCTTAGTAATTCCTTGAGCTTTCATTAGCGTGTTTATGGAAATTGAGGCCTTAGCTGAGAGATATACAGGGAAGAATTAAAATGTATTCGCACGGAAAATAGTGGTGAATATTATGATCTCTTTAATAACTACCGCAGAGAACAAGGAATTCGTCACCAGAAAATTCCGCCGAAGATGCCTTAATTGAATAGTTTCGCAGAGAGGATGAATATAACTCTAGTTTAGAGAGTTAGATACTTACTTTCGGAGGCTTAAATTCCTAATACATTTTGAGCGGCACTTAACACTGCTGCTTATGCTATCAATTTGTCTCCTACTATTGCTTTAGATGGTGATGTTCCAAATGGAGTTTGATTTTCCAAATATGATTCTTATGATTACCTAAGAGGTTTTTGGTATGAATCTTGTTTGCATGCTGGTAAAGATGAGATATCGAAGTTGGATGTCAAAACTAAGCAGTGCATTTTTATTGGTTATGGTCAAGATGTGTTTTGGTATCGTTTTTATGATCCAGTTTATAATAAACTTAATGAGAAGCCGAGATTCAATATTCATTGAAGACCAAACTATTGAAGATATTGACAAAGCTAAGAAAATAGATACTCAGAGTAATGAGAGCTTAGTTGATATTGATCTAGTTTTTAAAGCTAAGACACTACCACGACTCCAATTTCCCTCCGTAGGATGTCGTGATCACACCTAGTCTCTACGACTCGGTAAGCCTAACATTTAATAATAACTCAACAAGAATAACCGATAGGAATACTAAAATAAAACTAACAAAACTCATATAGTCTTCCAAAATAGAATCTCAACAAAACACTTTCCCAGAACCGGTGGAACTGAGTCATAATCTCAACTGAGTAAAATATAATGTTTACCACATCACGGTCTAAATGAAAATAAAATAAGAAGTATAAATAAAGGAAGGTGACTCTGAGGCCTGCAGACGCCAAGCAGGTATACCTTGAAGTCTCTGTAAGGCAGCAAACCATCGATCACTAATGTCAGGCACAAGCAGACATACCTGAATCTGCACAAAAGGATGTGCCTGGAAACAAGTCAATACAAAAATCGATATCCCTACGAGGCTGCATGCCTAGAATACCCACTGGAAATAAATCTGGGAAGTTTCTCACTACCGGAACTGACTCAACGATAGGAGTATCAGCACTGACATCTCTCACAAAGTCTAGATAAGCATCACATCCCTTCTCAACCATTCGTTGACCCTTTAGAGATGACACAACCTTGATAGGAACATAATCCAATTCATCTCTCCACTCTAACCGTGGAAAACCTGGCAAAGCCAATGTCATAGTCTTGGAGTGACAATCCAGAATAGCATGATAGGGCGACAACCTGTCCATGCCCAAGATGACATCAAATTCTACCATACTAAGTAGCAATAGATCAATTTTGTTCTCAAAACCACCAATAGCAACCAAACACAACTAATACACACGGTCCACAACAATAGAATCTCCCACAGACATGGACACATAAATAGGAGAACTCAAAGAATCACAAGATATATCCAAATACAAAGAAAAGTAATATAACACGTATGCATAAGTGGATCCCGGATCAAATAATATTGATGCATCTCTACGGCAAACAGGAAGCATACCTGTAATGATTGTGTCCGAAGCGACTGCCTCTGTTCTACCCGAAAAAGCATAGAATCTAGCATGGCCTCAACCTCTAGGGCGCCCGTCCCCCACCTCTAGCTGGCTGTGTAGGTAGAGCGGCAACTGGGGAAGCAAACATGGCCTGGGAAGTCTGTGGACCTAACCGAATATGTGGAGCTATAGTAGTCTATGGAGGTTCGCCCTTCCTGACCCTAGGATAGTCTCTAACCATGTGATGGGTATCACCACACTCAAATCAAGCTCTCGGCAGGCGTAGCTGCTAGAACTAGCTCAGACTTGGTTGGCTGAACTGACTACTGAAGGCACCCCGTGCAGGAGGTGCACTAGAACATGGCTAAAAAAAGTGTGCAACATGCGACCTCAGAATAACCGGAGCACCTCTAGAAGCTGTAAGTGCTGAGTAAAATGAGCGACTCGCAAATCCTCTACCATGACGGGCTATAGTTGCGGTGTGGCCACCACTAAATCCTCTAGTACCTCGAGGCCTCTTGTCCTCCCTGTCTTCTCTCTCCAACCTCCGTGCAATCTCTACCACCTGCTAATATGGGGTACCTGTCTCCAATTATCAAGCCATTCTGAATCTAATATCATAGTTAAGCCCCTCAAAAAATTGACGAACTCACTATGAACAAATCACTAAATCGGACATCATACTCTGAAATTGACATAGTACCCTGGTGTAACTACTCAAACTCCGTGCCATGCAACCCTGAGAGTCTGAGAAACAAAATCTCTCAAGTATAACTCTGAGTACCAAGTCCATGTAAGTGAAGATGCATCGACTGGGCTACCCTCCTCGTACACACGTCACTACTGATACGCTGTTCCTGATAGCTGGGATGTAGTAAAAGCAACTCCACTCATCTCTACAATATCCATGGTGCAGAGAATACAGTGGCACTCCTTTAGAAAACCATGTTCATAATTTGAAGCCAAAGCAATGAAAGTAGGAGGGTGATACTTCTTGAACCTCTCAGGCCTAAGATCCTCCTCCTTAGATTTTGTTGCCCTAACCACGGGCTGAACTGGAACAACAGGTTGTACTGGTATAACCTTTGGGATATGTTCAACATGGACCCGCTGCTCTAGGGTATGGTCCATGGGAGTCTAAGCTCCTCCACCAGCATAAGATGTGGCTGGTGCAAGTGGAATCAACCTCGCTTGAGCTAGAGTACCAAAAATTCTTAAGAAATGTGCGACGATCTCCTGAAGTGCAGGGGTGGCAACATGCGTCTCCAGTGCCTGCCCCCTAACTGGAGAGACTGGTGGCTCCTCTGTCGCAGCTCTAGTAGGTGCTCTGGCTGCACCACGTGCCCCTCCTCGGCCTCTACCCTGTCCTCTCCCGGCTCTAACAGGAGGCGAGGGTATCTGATCGCCAGATCCAGCATTGTGTGTCCTCACCATCTGTGAGAGAATAAAAAGTCAAATATTCAATTTTTAATGTTAACCAACTCACGCGATAAGGAATAAAAAAAGTGATGTTTTCCTAACAGTTTCGTAGCCTCTCAAAGATAAGTACAGTTGTCTCGTATGAGCAGACGTACCTGGATCTGCACAAATAGATCTGCAGAAACATAGTATGAGTAAAGTACAAACATAGTATGAAAACATGATAATGATAAATAATTGGAGGCGGAGAAATAACTGATACGAAACAAGTTAATAACATGAACTAATACCGGAATTGTAAGTATGAAAATAACATAAAGGAATCAAATAAAGAGAGCTGCAATGATCATATACAAACAATAATTGATAGAACAAAACAACAAAAAGTGTTTCCACCAAAAGCTCTTCGCAGCATGAGATAAACAACAAGAATCACAATGAGGTATCGCCTCGTGTACAATAAGAATCACAACCGAGGTGCAGCCTCGGATATAACAAGAATCACAACCGAGGTACTGCCTCGTATTCACATTTCTCAATTTAATTCACAGTTCTTTCCTTATACCACCATGTGAGCCTTACATTTAAATAATTTTGAAAATAGTTTTCCCAAGATAGATATACGCAATTTATCCCACCTTATGATGCTGCGTGGCTTCACGTAATTCCCTTACAAGTAACACACACATGAGATCCACCTTATGCCGCCACATGAAATTAACACCAATCCTTATACCGCCACATGCGCGTCAATATCACATCACAATAAAAACTCACACCACAAGTGTCTATATGTCACAACTTGCCGATAATCAACAATATCAATGTTTTCACAACAATAGCCCATGGCTCAACCACAATGTGTACAAGAATATTGACAAAAACAATGAATGTAAAATTCTTAACAAGAAAGATGTCTCAACAATTAACACTTCGCCTCATTGTGATTCGGCTTTCACAACTTCAATGCTAATAACTGAACAATGAGAAAGCTAATGTGTAACCACGATACTAAATAAGAATGTCACGACCCAGTCTTCCCTCCGTGAGAGGCCGCGAAGACACCTAGTCTCTACGACTAGGTAAGCCTAACATTTGCGGAAAATAATAAAAATGAAAGCATAAATCTAAACCACTAACAACAACAAGTAATTAAATAACTGACAGAAATGCCGCTCGGCATATACAGTAACCAACTCTCAAAATATACATAGAATTTACCCAAGACCCGGAACATCACAAGTCACAAGCTTCTAAGAATTTAGCTAACTGTTCTTTACATCAGTATCTAGAAGAAGTAAAGGAAGAACAACATAAAAGAGATGGAGGGGGACTCGGAGGTCTACGGACGTGGGAAAATGTACCTTGAAATCTTTGGAAAAGCAGAGAGTATGCAACTAAAAGCGAGGCTGGTAGGAGGTATCTGGATCTGCACACGAAAACATGTGCAGAAGAGTTGCATGAGTACACCACAATGGTACCCAATAAGTGCCAAGCCTAACCTCAGTCGAGTAGTGACGAGGTCAGATCAGGCCTACTGGTAAATAATAAATAGGGCAAGAAAATATACAATGTAATAAGAGGCTAGAATTAACAAGAGGAAACATAAAAAAATAACAGTACAACACACAGGGTAAACAACTGGGGATCTCCCAAGATACCGTCTCATACTCCTAAAACAAATATGCAGGGAGAACTCCCGAGGTACCGCCTCGTAGTCTCAAAGGTAAATATACAAGGAGAACTCTCAAGGTACCCCCTCATAGTCTCAAACGAAAATGTTCAGGGGGGATCTCCCGGGATACCGTCCCGTCCAAAGAAAATATGTAGCGGGATCTCTCAGGAAACCCTCCCGTAGTCTCAAAGTAAATATGCAGCAAGTCCAAAAATGATCCGTTAACCACCCGAAATCAACTTGATGCCCCCGGGACCTTAACCAAACATACTTACCAGTCCCAAAACACCATATGAACTTAGTCGAGCCCTCAAAACACATCAAACAACAACAAAAACACGAACCACCCTCTAATCCAAACTTAATGAACTTGAAACGTCAAATTTCTACAACCGATGCCAAAACCTATCAAACCACGTCCGATTGACCTCAAATTTTGCACACAAGTCATATTCAACATTACGGACCTACTCAAACTTCCAGAATAAGAATCTGACCCCAATATCAAAAAGTCCATTACTAGTCAAAATCTTCAAAAATTCGACTTTTCACCATGTCAAGCCTAAATCAGCTACATACTTCCAAAACACAATCCGAACATGCCCCTAAGTCAAAAGTCACCCAACAGAGCTAACGGAACCGACGAAACTCCATTATGGAGTCGTCTTTACACAGTTGTGACTACGGCCAAAATCCTAAGACTTATGCTTCCCTTTAGGGACTGTGTCCCAAAATACTCTGAAAGTAAAAAATAAAACCTCCCAGAAAGTAACATAAGCAGAAACGGATATAGGAAAAATAGTAAATAGGGGATCGGGGTTAATACTCTCAAAACGACTAGCCGGGTTATTACATCCTCCCCCTCTTAAAAAAATCGTTCATCCTTGAACGAGTATAGAGACATACCTGAAGTGGTGAAAAGATGAGGATAACGGCTGCACATATCATGCTCGGTCTCCCAAGTTGCCTCCTCGACTAGATGACCCTTTCACTGTACCTTCACGAAAGCAATGTTCTTTGACCTCAGCTTTCGAACCTGCTTGTCAAAAATAGCCACTGGCTCCTCAACATAAGATAAATCCTTGTCCAACTGGACTGAAGTGAAATCAAACACATGAGATGGATCATTGTGATACTTCTGGAGCATAGAAACATGTAATATTAGATGCACCCCTGCAAGATTGGGAGGGAGGAAATCTCATAAAAACCCTCCCTAACACGTCGCAACACCTAAAATGGGCCGATAAACCTTGGTCTTAGCTTTCCCTTCTTTCCGAACCTCATAACACCCTTCATGAGTGACACCCGGAGCAGGACCCATTTTCCAACCTTGAATGCCACATCGTGAACCTTCCGGTCTGCATAAATCTTCTGTCTAGACTAGACTGAGCGATGTCGATCCTGAATCACCTTAACCTTTTCCAGGGCATCCTTAACTAAGTCTGTACCCAATAGTCTAGCCTCACCCGCCACTAGAGATCAACACTACCTACCATATAGAGCCTTATATGGTGCCATCTGGATGCTCGACTGATAACTGTTGTTGTAGGAAAACTTCGTAAGTGGCAGGAACTGATCCCACGAACCTCCGAACTCCATCACACACGCACTGAGCATATCCTCTAATATCTGAATAGTGTGTTCGGACTCTCCGTCCGTCTTAGGGTGAATGATGTGCTCAGCTCTACCTGAGTACCCAACTCATGCTGTACGGCTCTCTAGAACCGTGATGTAAACTGCGTACCCCGATCAGAGATGATAGATAACAGTATGCCATGAAGCCTGACAATCTTGCGGATATAAACACGAGCCAGATGCTCGGAGGAATAGGTAGTCATCATAGGAATGAAATGAGCTGACTTGGTCAGTCTATCCACAATACCCAAACTGCATCAAACTTCCACTGAGTCTGTGGATGTCCAACAACAAAATCCATAGTGATCCGCTACCATTTCCACTCCGAAATCTCTAACTTGTGAAGTAACCCACCTGGCCGCTGATGCTCATACTTCAACGGCTAGAAATTTAGACACCAAGATACATACTCCACTATGTCCTTCTTCATTCTCCTGCACTAGTAATGCTGACTCAAGTCCTAGATACATCTTCGCGGCTCCCGGATGAACAGAGTACCACAAACTGTGAGCCTCCTGGAGAATCAACTTAAGCAAACCATCCACATTGGGCACACATAACTTTCCATGCATCCTCAATGCACCATCATCCCAATAGTGACCTCCTTAGCATCACCGTGATGGACCGTGTCCTTAAGGACAAGCAAATGTGGGTCATCATACTGACGCTCCCTGATATGATCATAAAGAGAAGACCGAGAGTCCACACAAGCCAATACTTGACTCGGCTCAGAAATATCTAATCTAACAAACTGTCTGGCTAAGGACTGAACATCCAAAGCCAATGGCCTCTCTGTTGCTGGTAGACATGCTAAACTCCCCAAACTCTCTGCCTGGCGACTCAAAGTATAGGCCACCATATTGGCCTTCCCAAGATGGTACAAAATGGTGATATCATAGTCCTTAAGCAGCTCCAACCACCTCCGCTGATGCAATTTAAGATCCTTTTTATTGAACAGATGGTGCAAACTCCGATGATCGATGTAAATCTCACAAGGGACACCTTATAAATAGTGCCTCCAAATCATCAAGGCATGAACAATAGCTGCTAACTCAAGGTTGTGGACATGATAGTTCTTTTCATGCACCTTCAGCTATCTGGATGTGTAGGCAATCACCCAAACGTCCTGCATCAACACCACGCCGAGACTAATCCTCGACGTATCACAATATACAATATAAGACCCCTAACCTGTAGGCAATACCAATACTGGGGCTATAGTCAAAAATGTCTTGAGCCTCTGAAAGCTCTCCTAACACTCCTTTGTCCATCTGAACGGAGCACCCTTCTGGGTCAGCCTGGTCATAAGGGATGCAATAGATGAGAAACCCTCTACAAATCGACGGTAATATCCCACCAAACCAATAAAACTCCTGATCTCTGTGGCTGAGGACGATCTAGGCCTACTCTGCACTACTTCCACCTTGATCCCATCACTCGATAATACATGACCCAAGAATTCCACTGAGTCTAGCCAAAACTCACACTTTGAAAATTTTGCATATAACTTCTTTTCTCTCAAGGTCTGAAGCACAATCCTTAGGTGCTGCTCATGATCCTCCCGAGTCCAGGAATACACCAGAATGTCGTCAATAAACACAATGACGAATGAGTGAAGATAGGGAGGGAACACACTGCGCATCAAGTGCATAAATGTTGTTGGGGCATTGGTTAGACCAAACTGCATCACAAGGAATTCGTAGTGACCATACCAAGTCCTGAAAGCAGTCTTGGGTATATCTGGATCCCGAATCTTCAATTGATGAAAGCCTGAATGTAAGTCAATCTTGGAAAACACTCTAGCACCCTATAACTGATCAAATAAGTCATCAATACGAGGCAATGGATACCTTTTCTTCACTGTAATTTTGTTCATATGGCGATAATTAATGTGCACACACATAGAACCATCCTTTTTTTTTTCAAAAATAAGACTGGAGCATCCCAAGGTGACACACTGGGCCAAATGAAGCCCTTATCAAGCAACTCATGTAACTGCTCCTTCAACTCATGAAGAGCCGTATGATATGGAGGAATAGAGATGGGCTGAGTGCTCGGCAACAAATCAATGCCAAAATCAATATCTCTGTCGGGTGGCATGCCCGGAAGATCAACTAGAAACACATCTAGAAAGTACCTCACTACTGGAAGTGACTCAGTTGTAGGGGCATCAATACTGACATCTCTCACATAAGCTAGATACGCTTCAAACCTTTTTCATTCATTTTTAGAGCTTTAAGAAATGAAATAACTATATTGGGAATATATTGTAAGGTACCTCTCCACTCCAATCACGGTAATCCTAGAATAGCGAACGTCATGGTCTTAGCGTGACAATCAAGAATAGCATAATGGGGTGACAACAAGTCCATGCCCTAGATAACATCAAAGTCTACCATACTGAGAAGTAATAAATCGGTTTTGGTATTAAAACCACTAAGAACGACCAAACATGACTGATACACGCGGTCCACAACAAGAGAATCTTCCACATAAGACACATAAACAGGGGAACTCAAAGAATCCCGAGATACACCCAAATACGGGGTAAAGTAAGAGGGCATATAGGAATAAGTAGATCCTTGATCAAATAAGACCGACGGATCTCTATGAAAAATTGAAACAATACCTATAATGACAGAGTCGGAAGCAACTGCCTCTGTACGAGCCGGAAGAGCATAATATCTGGCTTGGCCTCCCCCTCTAGGGCGACCTCGACCTGCCCGAACTCCACCCTAAGATGGCTGAGCATGTGGGGCAGTAGCTGGTGTTGGAATCATAGCTTGAGAACCCGGTGGAGCACGTGGTGGCTCAGAAGTCTGTGGAGGTGCACCCCTCCTAAGTCTGGGGCAATCCCTCTCCATATGGCGAGTGTTGCCACACTTAAAATAAGTTCTCAAAGGGCATGGCTGATGTGACTAGCTCGGGCCAGGTCTGGTGGACTGGCCGCTAAAGGCACCCTGTGTAGGAGCCACACTAGATACTAGCGATGCATAATAAGGTTCATGCGGCCTAGTAGGAGCTAGAATTCCATTGGCGGATGGAAGAGTTGAATGAACGGGGTGACTCACACAACCCCTACCATGGCAAACTGCAGCTGGGGCACGAGTACCACTGTAAGTGCTACACTCTCGAGATATCTTGGCCTCCCTCTCCTATCTATCTTGAGCAAGCATGCCCTCCATTCTCCTAGTAATACTCAGAACATGCTGGTAAGAAATGTTCATCTCCCACTCCTTGGACGTACTCATCCGGAAACTGGGGTGGAGTCCCTCAATAAACCAAAAAACCCTCTCTCGAACTGTGGCAACCAAGGCCAGTGCATGTCGGGAAAAATCATTGAAGCGAACTGCATACTCTGACACAGTCGTAGCACCCTGGCACAACTGCTCAAACTCAGGGAATAATGCATCCCTGAGGCTCTGAGGGACATACTCTCTCAAAAACATGTCCGAGAATTGAGTCCATGTAAGTGAAGTTGCCTCAACCGGACTACTCAACTCATAAGCACACCACCACTGATAGGCTTCTCCTTTAAGATGGAATGTGGTAAAAGAAACCCCACTCGACTCCGTTACGCCCATAGAACAAATAATATGGTGACAATCCTAAAACCCTAGGCATCATATGTCGCCAATCCGCTGAAGGTAGGAGGGTGATACTTCTGGTACCTCTCAAGTCTGAGCTGCACAACCTCAGAAGCTGTTGCACTAGCCTCGTGTTGGACCGGAGCTACCAGCTGCATCAGTATAAGCTCTGGGACCTAGTCGACCAGAACCTACTCCTCTAGGGTATGGGTTCGGGGAGTCTATGCCCTTCCCCCGGCCTGAGATGTGGTAGGAGCAAGTGGAATCAATCCAGCCTGAGCTAAGGTGCTCAACATGCTCATGAACTGGGCTAGAGTCTCCTCGAGAGCTGGTGCTGCAACAGGTATCTCAGGTGCCTGCTCTCCAGCCGGAGCTACTGGGGGCCTCTGTAGCAACTTGTGTGATTGCTCTGGGTGCACCGCGTGGACGTCCTCAACATCTACCCCGGCCCCAGCCTCTCGTGGCTTTAGCAGGGGCGCGAGCGCCTGGTCATCAAATCCGCCTATACGGGTCCTCATCATATGTGAGAAATAATAGAATAGAAAAGTTTAGAATTTGATGTCAACAAATTTTTGCGAGACTCTAATAAACAATATCCTCCCGTAGATAAGTACAGACGTCTCCGTACCAATCCCCAAGACTCTAAAAACCGTCTTGTTACTCACGACACCTATGAACCTAGAGCTCTGATACCAACTTGTCACAGCCCAGTCCTCGCTCCATGAGAGGTCGCAATGTCACCTAGTCTATACGACTAGGTAAGCCTAATATTTGCGAAAAACAATAAAATTAAAGCATAAATCTAAACCACTAACAACAACAAGTAATGAAATAACTGATAGAAATGTCGCTCGACATATATAATAAACAACTCTCGAAATATACATAGAATTTCCCCAAGACCCAGAACATCACATGTCAGCAGCTTCTAAGAATTTAGCTAACTGTTCTTTACATTAGTATCTAGAAGAAGTAAAGGAAGAACAACACAAAAGAGATGGAAGGGGACCCCGAGGTCTACGGACACGGGAAGACGTACCTTGAAGTCTCCGAAACAGCAGCGAGTATGCAACTAAAAGCAAGGCTGGTAGGACGTACATGGATCTGCACACGAAAACATGTGCAGAAGCATAGCATGAGTACACCACAATGGTACCCCCAGTAAGTGCCAAGCCCAATCTCGGTCGATTAGTGACGAGGTCAGGTTAGGCCCACTGGTAAATAATAAATAAGGTTGGAGAATATACAATATAATAAGAGACTAAAAATAACAAGAGGAAACATAACGAAATAACAATACAACACACAAGGGTAAACAACCGGGGATCTCCCGAGATATCGTCTCATAGTCCCAAAATAAATATGTAGGGAGAACTCCCGAGGTACCGCTTCGTAGTCTCAAAAGTAAATATACAAGGAGAACTCCCGAGGTACTTTTTCGTAGTCTCAAAAGTAAATGGGTAGGGGAATGTCCCGGGATACCGTCCCGTCCAAAGTAAATATGTAGGGGGATCTCTTGGGATATTGTCCCGTAGTCCCAAAGTAAATACGCAGCTCAAACAATGTAGATAACGGTTACAGAAAGAAAACCTACAATTTAGACTAAGTACAAGTCAAGAAAAGGAGCAGGAATCCACTAAGCATGCTGCACAGATTTCAAATAAACAATGAAGACACGTAGACATGCTATTCTAGGCTGACAGGAGAACTACACATGCTAGTATAACTCAATTAAGAAGAAACTGGTTATTAATCAGTAAAAAAATAAGGTTTTACAACAAATAGCTCATGTACGCACTCGTCACCTCGCGTACATGACGCTCACATATCATAACAGTACCAAATCCTAAGGGGATTTTTTTCACACAAGGTTAGGCAAGCCACTTACCTAGAACCAAGCTCAATCAATTGGTAATAATGACTTTTCCACGAATATCTGTCTCCGAATGGCCCAATTGTAGCCAAAATCAATTACATACCATAAATATAACTATAAGAAACTAATCTAATTAATGAAATCAAAGCTAAAGCAAGAAATTAGAAAATTGCCTCAAAATGTCGACTCGGGCCCACGTCTCGGAATTAGGTAAAAGTAACAATATACGAACACTAATTAACTCACGATTTCACTCGTACCGAAATTATCCAAATCCGATGTCGAATTCTCAATCTAAACCCAAAATCATAGTTGACGATTTTCTTCCCATTTTCCCCAAAATTTTAACCCAAATCCGAAATTAAAAGATGGAATTAATGATAGATTAGTGGGATATAACAAAAATCAAGTGTAGAATCATTACACAATCTAGGTCTCTGAAAATCCCTCAAAGTCTCATCCAAATTCGAGCTCTCAAATTTAAGTTTTGATAAAAATAGCCAAACCCTCATTTTTTGATATATAATATGATGCCCATGTAATACCTTCTTCGCGAACGCGGAATATTCCTCGCGTTCTCGAAGCATAAAAATTTCTTCAGCCTTAAACCTCCTTCGTGAAGACGGAACCTTACACTGGACCCTACGCGAACGCGAGACCTTCATCGTGATCGCGTAGGCTAAATACCTGGAGCTCCATCGAACCATTTCTCTACGCGAACGCGATGTTCATATCGCGAACGCGTAGTCTCAATGTTCCACATCTTCCCAAACGTGGAAGCCACATCACGAACGCGAAGAACAAACTCAGCTTGCCTCCCAGATGCCTTACGCGAATGCAAGACCTCTCTCGCGAACACAATGAAGGAATCCAGCAACTGAAACACTAGATTTTCTATAATTCCAACAAGTCCAAAAATGATCTGTTAACCACCCGAAATTAACCCAAGTCCCCCGGGACCTTAACCAAGCATATATATCATTCCTAAAACACCATACGAACTTAGTCGAGCCCTCAAAACACATCAAAAACATGAATCACCCTCCAATCCAAACTTAATAAACTTGAAACTTCAAATTTCTATAACTGATGACGAAACCTATCAAACCACGTCCGATTAACCTCAAATTTTTCACACGAGTCATATTTAACATTATGGACCTACTCCAACTTCCAGAATAAGAATCTGACCCCGATATCAAAAGGTCCACTACCAGTCAAAATCTCAAAAAAATCGACTTTCTCCATTTGAAGCCTAAATCAACTACATACCTCCAAAACACAATTCGGACACGCCCCTAGTCCAAATTCACCCAACAGAGCTAATGGAACCGACGAAACTCTATTTCGGAGTTGTCTTCACTCAGTTCCGACTATGGTCAAAATCCTAAGACTTAAGCTTCTGTTTAGAGACTGTGTCCCAAAACACTTCGAAACCAAAAAACCAAAATCTCCCGGCAAGTCACATAAGCAGAAACGGATACGGGAAAAGCAGTAAATAGGGGATCAGGGTTAATACCCATAAAATGACCAGTCAGGTCATTACAAAGAACAACTCACAATAAAAGAGATAATATATACCGATGCCTTCAAATAAGGATAATTAACAAAGAAAGAGATAACATGTAACAATGACTTCAAGTAATGAAAGAAATAATACGTAACAATAACTTCAAATAATGATCAACTGACAATGAAAGAGATACATGAAAGAATGAAAGAGGCAACAAGTTCAACTAAATTATAAGAGCCAAATATCAAGTAACATGTAAACAAGTGTTAAAAAAGTCATTTAAGGCATGTAATGATAGACTAACACTAATAAGAGTAGGTTGACTACGAGAATTTAAAACATGACATGCCAATTTCACGGAAAGAGTCTAAGTAGCCTAAACCGGTAAAATACCACATATAACACGTGTACCCACTCTTCACTTTGTGTACACGACTTTCACGTAACACTAATGACACAATCAATTCCAAATCATACGGTGTAGTTCCGCCACACAATATTAAGCAAGATACTTGCCTCAACTAGGCTAATTCAACCCACAAAAATAGCTTTCCCCCTAAAATCTACCTCCACAAGGCTCAAAATCTAACCAAAATCAACTTAATATCATCAAATAATGCAAGGAAAATCAATTACAATAGATAAATCTATGATCTTTATACTTTTTCCAAAAAGTCAACAGTCAACTTGGAGCTCGCACGGTCAAAACCCCGGTCCAATGGTAGAATCCTACTACCAAGGACCCCACGAGTTCATATATGTGATTAGTTTCAAAATTCAAGTCCAAATCGACTCTCAAAACTCAAATTCTTATTATTCAAAAGCTTGACAAAATTCCACAAATTTTCACTTTGATTCACATGATTTTGATGCTAAAATCTAAGATGTATTGATGGAATATAGATTAGAATCACTTACCCAAAGTTTGTAGATGACAATTTCCTCTCCAAAATCGCTTACTACCGAGTCTAGGGTTCTAAAATATGAGTACTGAGACCTAAATACCGACTTTTCTATCTTTTGTTTATTTGCAAACGTCGCAATTGCGAAGAATCCATCACAAATGCAACCACTGACCTTCCTACTAAGACATCGCAACTGCGATAATTGGGTTTGCAAATGCAAACCTTTCCCTCTTCGCAAAAGTGACATTTTAATCGCAAATGCGACCTATCCAAAATCCAAAACCACTTCGCAATTGCGAGCCAGGTATCGCAATTGCGATAATTGAGGCCCCCTACTAATCTTGCAATTATGAACCTGGTGTACTTAAATGTGATACCTGAAGCATCAACACACCATATTCTGCATTTTCAGTTCAAACCTTCCAAAACATGTCCGAAACTCATCCGAGCCGTCGGGCATCAAAACCAAACATCCACACAAGTCTAAGAACATCATACAAACTCGCTCGTGTGATCAAATCACAAAAAAACATCTAAAACTACGTCGAACACTAACACATGAATTTCAAAGTAAGGTTAAAAAATCTCTAGAATTACAACTAAACATCTGAATCCTATTAAATCAACTCTGAATGATACCAAATTTTGCAGACAAGTTCTAAATAGCATAACATACTTATTCAAAGTCTCAAATTCAAATTCGAGCTTGTGAATACCTAATTTATGCAATATTTTAACACCTCCTAAAGTCATTAGTGTATTATTATTTTAGTTATTTTTCTCAATTTTTGTGTCTTTAATAGCATATTTCCTGCCATAAAAATACCCAAAAAAATAGTTCTTCCTTCATTTGTGCATTTTAGGAATTAACTAACTGTTCAGTTGATAAATTAATCTAGTTAATTGATCATTTGAATAAGTTTTGTAATAAATTTATTTATTTGTGTAAATTTAGTTTAATAAGTAGGATTATGGGAATTAAGCCAAAATGGAAATGATTTAAGTGGCCAAAAGTGCAATGGCCAATCCATAAAGGAGCTGCCAGGTATAGATCACAATACGACGTAGTTTCGCACCTAAACTACGTCGTTTTGATAAGTAAATGTGGGATCAAATAACATACCTCCATTCTTCTTGATCCAATGGCTTATATTCATTTCCCATTCCAAATTTAGAGCTCCAAAAATCTAAAAATATTCCCATTTCACTCCAAAACCAAACCCTAGCTCCCTCCTCAATCTCTCTCTTATCTACCGCCACTGCTATCGTCCGCGGCGGCGGCTCCAATCCACCCCAAAACTTCACCAACCTTCCTCTTTTCGTTCCCAACATTAATCAAAGCCTCAAGTACTTTAATTCTCCCTCAAACTCCTCGAATTTTAGATCTAGGGAACCCTAGACGCCATCTTTTTTCCCAAATTAGTCCGGCCACCACCACCCTACAACACATATATGAATGGATAAAGCTCCACGATATCTACCCTTTCCCCTTGATCAACACCCGAAAGTCCGTCTGAATTCTGGCGGTCACTTCCCGCCGCCACCACTACTGCTGCTCACTTTTCTTTTCCTTTTTATTTTTCTTCTTCCCTTCTACCCGTCATGCCTAGACAAGAATTGAGCGAGCTTTTCACGCTGGCACGATACCGAGATCGAAACTGGTTCGCCGGACCTTTGGTTTTGGTATCTGCCAACGTGAAAAGTTCACATTGTGGTCGATTTGTCGTTGTCCGATATCCTTGGCATGTCATCGCTACTCCTATTAGCATCAAATCTCTTGCTATGGTAAGATCCTAGTTCCTCTTTTCTTTTCTTTTTTCCGATTTTTGTTTTCTTTGTGATTAGTTTTTGAATTTTAGTTTACATTTAAGTCTGTTAGCAATCATCTACTTTGTATAGTATTCTTTTCGATTTCGACGCTTAGTTAGTTTTGTTGTGATTAATTACTTCACTATAATGCGTGTTTTTCCTAATTGCCGAATTTAATTTTATTCCCTTTGATTGATCATATCAGCGTTAGTTTAATTAGCTAAGTTGAATGCTGAATTTTCTACTTTTTCATTGGTTTGAATTGGGTAGTTAGATTGATATTAGTTTGTGAATGGCGAAAGGTGAATGCTGAAGTAGGGTACATGTTTGATTTGTATTTTACTGTTTGGGTACTATTTGGAGTACAATACTTTAAAAGTTTGTTCATAATCGGTAGAAGAGACTGCATTTGGACAAATTTTTGACCAAAAACTGTCCTTTGAATAGTATTGGACAGAATTTTGGTGAAAAATCTGTCCTTTATACAGATTTTTAATGATGAAAGCCTTGCTTTCTTCTCCTATAAAAAGAACACACTCTAGCGCACTTTAGAGGACATCTTTTATACAACAAAAGAACACCATATTGAGGTCAAAAGATCAGCTGAATATATGGAATAATAAGCTAAAAATTTTGAACTTTGTGAGTGTCTTTAGAGTGTTAAAACTTGTATGAAAATAGAGGAATCCTAGGTGATTGCTGGGAGAAGTAGCTACTTCTTTCAAATACTTTCTTGCTGGATTTTTCTGGGTTTTTTCTCGGGTCATAAGTTATTGATTTTGATTCTGTTGCGTTGCTGTTTGTTGCTGAAATTTAGTTCCTGCATTGCTGACATTTTCTTCCTGCTATCCAGATAATTCTCTTTAAGTGCTACTATAATTTGAGTGAAGAATAAATGGAGACGAAGCAATTTGAGTTCTCTTCAGTTTATTCTAAGCTTTTAAAAGCACTCTATTTCTTGTAAGGTTTTGCGTGTGAGCATATATAATAAATGGTTGCTTTGTTATTGTGACTTACTGTCACCTTTGTTGTTTTTTTGTTTGAAAAATTGCCAATAAAACAGAATTGTACATATATGGTTCAAATGTTTAATTTGCTATGTTTCTCTTTTTAATATCATAAATTATAGTTAAATGTATAAGGTATTTCCATGACAAAACAACATGTTGACTTGCCTTTTCTTTCTTTGGTTTTAAATATGGAGTAAATACTTTAGGTTTCAATTAATTTTTCTTTGTGGTTACATGACAAATGAAATATGTGGTGTAGTTGTAAGAATGTATTTTATTTCTTTTTCTCAACTCGTTGTTGAGCTTAAATTAGGTCCTCGGCTCTATTGGTAATGAAAAAGTTTCTATTTTCATGTAAAGCAGTTTTGATAATGAAATGGCATATAGATTCATGTTACTCGTTTCAAGAGAACAAGTATCCATGGTCATAAATCTAGCAAATAAAAGTATTTTCTTTTTGGGTTGATGTTTTAAATTAATTGAAATATTATTCCATTAAAGTAAAATAAAAATGATTCTCGTGTTTGGGTCTCTATTTCAACGTTATTTAGCTAGCCAAAGTTAAGCTTCAGAGAATAAAATAAGTTGTTTTGATGATGGTTCCATGTTCTTCAAGTGCAATTCTTAAGAGTAGAGAAAGTTTTTCTATTTTAGTGCAATTCTAAAGAATAAAGTAATTTTCCTTTCATTTCCTTATGGTTCAATCATTGGCAGTAAATGACGTTCTTGAACAAAGTGCATTTGATTTGGTTGAATTTTTTTTAATAATATTAAAGCCTCGAAAGGCGAACGTTTCATGGCAGTAAGTTAACTGGTCCGGGTTTAATAATGTAGTAAAAAATAAATGCGATAAATAAAGTCCAATATTAATAAAATACTCATATGTTGTCTTACCACCACTAAGTTACAAAGAGGTATTTTCTTTGGTAGTATTGATGAACAATTTTTCCTATAATCTAACTCCCAAAGAAATAGATTTAACAAAAATAAATAATTTTGTCTTAACCGACGTCGGGAAGACTCGCTTCGAAATAAAGATAAAGATATAAATGGAATGGCAAGGTCGTGAAGGCATGTCCTGTTCCAATTTTTCTCTAATAAATAAGGTTTTTAATATAATAAAATTTACGGAGGCTTCAATCTTCAAAGTGCGGTATATGAACTAAGTTCGAGAAATGCTCGTCTTAGTTAGTGTAGACTAGGGTCGGGGATACTCTTCCTAGTTTGTTTTTCAACAAATAAAAGCGGATAGGTAAAACATGAAAATCAATAAAACACAGTATGTCCAAAATTAATATAAGCAATATGTAGTCAATAAAGCGACGGTGCTAGAACCACAGGACTCGTGGAATGCCTTACACCTTCTTCCCGTCAACAAAATTGCTTACTCAGAATTTATTTTTGCAAACCAATAATAATAGAGTCACACCTTCATTTGATTAGGAATTCAAATCAAAGGTGACTTGGAACACCTTAAAATCAATTCCAAGCGGCGACTCTGTAAATAAAATAATCCCTACTCAAGTTTGTCACTTTAACTGGAAAAACTTTTTATCTTTTTGGGATAAAAAGCGGTGTGAGAGCTCTGGCGATTCTGCTGGGGAACATTCAAGAATTCGAGCTTGCATATTGCTTTTATTTGGATTTATTAATTTTTGTATATAAGTATGATCTATTTGGGCCTAAATCTACTTACCTGCTCTTTACCGCTTTGATATTGTTGAACTTTATTATAAATTATCTTCTTGCGCATCCCCTCTGAGTCTTCTGAATACAACCCCGGGAATCACGGTTATGCACTCCATTATATTTTGAGATAAAGCCGGTGGACCTGGGCTCCCAATGAAGGATTATTTTTCACCCATATTTAAGAACGGGGAGGGTCCAGTATTGCTCCTGGTATGCTACCCCTTCCTAACTCGACTTGTCCACTTGTTTTATGGACAGTCTAGATACACCTCACCCTGTAGGATTTTTAAACCTAGAAGAACAAGCCACATGCCTGGTTATCATTAGTAGGATCGTTTTGTTGCATCATGCGCATTTGACTTAGCGAAGCCTGACACAAGGGCCGAGTCCGTATAAGACAGGTATCTTTTTTCAATCCATCATGTTCGATTATGTGCTACTTGCTGCATCATTTGGAAGGCTTGCTTTCATTGTTGGCCGGCATTAGAAAATTAGTTGAGAGGAACTGGAAAAAAAATCATTTCCCAGTTTAGTATAAATAATCCGATTTTACTATAAAATATTTTTTTGAACTAATCTGGCATGAGGTGTCCATAAAAGAATATCAAAAATGGTCAAAATCTATCAAGTTTTTGACCGAACTACGCGGGTTTGATTCTCACCGGATGTGAGATACGTAGGCAACCTTTATCGGGTCCGATCCCCCAATTTTCAAAAATTCAAAATTCTCTTCCTTTAATCTTTGATGCATCAAATCCAAAATTTAAAAAAAAAAACAAAAAAAACAAAAAAAGAATTTGAATTCCAATATATTTTTGTTTTTCTTCAGAAGTTTTTCTTTCTGAAATTTGTTTTGGAAATTCAAAGGAAAAAGTTAAAACTTCAAAATATTCTCTCTTTTTTAGAAGTCTTTCTTTTGAAGATTCCAAAAAAAAAAAAAAAAAAATATTGAAATTCCAACCAAAAATATTTTCTTGCTTCTTTAGAAGTATTTCTTTCAACAATTCCCAAAAAAAAAATCTAAAAATATTTTTCTTTGAACCTATCTTCAAGACATCAAATCCCGAAATTTTAAAAATAAATAAATAAATTGAATTGAAAAATATTTTAATTCTTCTTCAAAAGTTTTTCTTTCTAAAATTTAAAAGAAAACTCAGAACCCATAGATTTTTTCATTTAACGGCAAAAATTCAAAACCCCAAAAATATTTTCTTTTTACTTTCAAAGTCTTTCTTTTGAAAAAACCATAAAAAGAAAATTTTCTTTTTTAGAAGTCTTTTTTTGAACAATTCCCACGCAAAAAAATCCAAAAATACTTTCCTTGTTAGGAGCTTTCGTGGTCTAATTTGTATATTAGTTAAAAATAATGAAAAAAAGAGTTAGTTTTTTTAATTTATTCTTAATTTTCTTGAACTACGTAATGATCTAATTCATGCGACGACATGATACGTAGGCAATCCCCAAAAGGTTTGATCGAAATATTCTTCAACGATTCTAAAATGAGGGATCAAAATAAGTCAAGTAAAAACAAAAAGCGAAAATAATAGGGACATAAGAAAATAAGAGCGTCAATAAGCAGCAACATTGAAAGCTAGTAAGAAACATGAAATCCTTCCAAAAGCATGTTAGAGGCGGTAAGAATGTTATGAGCATGACATATTACGTGTCATTCATATCTTTGAAATGATTAACCCTAATACGTTTGTTGTTTCTTATATAGTAAGATTAAGGTGGTTAGTTTGTGGTGAAACTGGTAACACATCATTACTCCACCATATCAAAAGGAAATATACGATGGCTAACAATGATGAATTCGAGTTGGTCAGTTATGACCCCCAGGGTCAGTCAGTTGATCAAGAGTTGGAGGAAGTAAGAAGATTGAAACAACAATTGTCTCATGTGTATCAGGCTTGGGTATCCGGTCAACCTCCGCCTTAGGGTCCCTTAGAGGGAACTTCCATCGTACCCCTGGATGCTCAACCACAGCTCCCCACAACGAGTGATCACATTCTACCACAAGGGTATGTGCCAAATTACAACTTCCCTTCCACCCCTGGTACCTCTAATGTGAAACCTCTAGCCGCACCGGTTAGGAACACCTCTCGCGTCATGTCTGGTGCACCTGTGTATACAATCCCACCGCTAAATCCTGTGATAAGGCGAAACATCTAGCCATCATCTCATGCTTATGATAGCCTATCGTCCACTTGAAAAGGCACTGTGACCAGCTGGTGCGAGTAGCCTCTGAATGATTCGTTGACCAAGATATGTCTCACCGGCATGTTTGGGACAACATGGCCCAAGCCTTTGTCAAACAATTTCAATACAATATTGATTTGGTCCAGATCGTAATTCCCTGTCCAATATGAAGAAAAAGCCGACTGAAAGGTTTAGGTTGTATGCTATTAAATTGAGAGAGAGCAAGCGACTATAGTTAAGCCACCCATGGATAACCACAAGTTGATTACTATTTTTTTGGAGGCTCAAGAGCCTGATTACTTTCAAAACATGATGCCAGTAATAGGTAGACCTTTTGCAGAAGCGATCAAGATAGGGGAAATGGTTGAAAATGGCCTCAAGACTGGCCAAATTATAAGTCAAGCAGCTTTCAAAGCCACTACCCAAGCAATCAAGAATGGGTCGACACGATTTGCCAACCGAAAGAAGAAAGATGAGGAGGCCATAATGGCATTAGGGTCAAAACGAGGCAAAAACGGAGCATCTAAACAACATGGGCAGTCTCATCAGGTTTCTTATGGTTCCTCACAACACTACTATCCATCCCTAGATCCTTGATACTCAGTTGCTCCACAGTATGCAATATTGTCACGACTCAAAATCCAACTTGTCGTGATGGAACCTAATCGAACGCGGTATGTAAGCCAATTAACAACTATCAAATTCTAATAAATTTTAATAAAATAATTAAGTAAAAAAAAATATCTGAATCTTATACATTTCCCAAGGACTGGTAGTACAAATCATGAGCTTCCTCGATTAGAATTCACAAATATGGTATGAAATAAATACATCATCTGTTCGAAATGTACATAAGTAGATTTTTATGAATATAAGGCTACGATGAAGAAGAGGAAGCTACAACCGGAACGCAGGTACATCTTCAAATCGAGCTCTCGTCGATATCAGTAACGTCATCATCCAACATCTGCACGCAAGGTGCAGAAGTGTAGTATGGGTAAAACTGACCCCATGTACTCAATAAGTAACAAACCTAACCTTAGGTCAAAAGTAGTGACGAGCTAGAACAAAGGTCGGGTCCAACACCAATAGCCAACAACAGTTCATAACAACGTAAAGCAAGTAATAAAGGAAGTAATTCAGAGATGAAATGCTTAGCTTGTTCATAGTTTCCCGAAAAATATTTCTGCCTTTCAAGTATATCAGTGATAACCCAAATCCTTTACCGAAATCGTCGAAAATATGAGTAAGTTTGAAAACAATATGTTTTCCCAAAATTCTTTCAACAATAAATAAGAAATTCCATTTTTCCTTCCAGATAGCCAGTGTAACATATATCACTATGCCCATATGTCAATATGTGTGAGAAGTCATGAATGACGTGATACCGTACATCATGAGGAATAAATGCATCTTTATGCTTGTATGTCATATGTGCATGTCAATCCCATGTACCTCAGAGATGAACTCATGTACTCACACTCTCAGAGTATTTAATCTCATTATCTCACACTTTCCACTCATCATGCTCAACCACTCAGAACTGTATATGGGAAATCCGGCCTAGGGAAGATCCATCCCGTAATATACATCAACTGACCATCAGTCACTAAGTACTGAGTAGGGACAAATCCAGCCCGCGCAGAATATCCATTCCCAGGTATACTAATGCTTCAAACAAGCTCCATGTCCAGGGAAGATCCATCCCTCAATATAATCAACCTATCTCAATGGGTGTGTGTGCAGACTCCGGAGGGGCTCCTTCAACCCAAGCGCTATATCAAGCCAATCATGGCTCAAATAAATATAACATGTTGCGGCGTGGAGCCCGATCCCATAATATAATCAATATAACATGCTGCGGTATGCAACCTGATCCCATAATATCACTCACACTCAGGCCCTCGGCCTCACTCAGTCATCGATCTCGCCAGTCTCTCGGGCTCACAATGACATGGAACTAGCCTAAAATGATGATATGATGTGTCAATAAATGGTAACAAAGAATGAGATATGATATGCATATGAATGCGTATGACTGAGTATGTAATGCAATCAAAGCAGATAAGCCAACAGAAGAAATGACCTCAGTGGGTCCCAACAAGATAAGCGTGTATCTTAGACATGGTTTGTATTATTGATCACATCTCAATAGCTCAAGTACGTAGTAATTTCATGGTTATAGGTAAGACCAGGTAACTACACAATACCACATAAATAATGGAGTCACAATTCACACGGTGCACGGTGCACGGTGCACGCCCCACGCTCGTCGCCTAGCATGTGCGTCACCTGAACATCGACCACAACACGAAATTCGGGGTTTTACACCCTCAGCACAAAGTTTAGAAGTGTTACTTACCTTGAACGAACCAATTCCAATACCGAGCAAGCCAAGCGATGCTCCAAAAATGCTATCCCGTGCGTGCCGACCTCTGAATGACTCAAAACTAACCAAAAACAACTCAAAAACATCAAATAATGCTAAAGGAACCAATCCCAATCGCAAAGGTCAAATCCTGAATCAAAAGCCCAAAATATGTCAAAAAGTCCAACCAGGGCCCACGCCTTGAAACCCAACAAAACTCACAAAATCCAACAACCCATTCGATTACGAGTCCAACCATACTAGTTTCACTCAAATCCGACTTCAAATTGATGTACAAAACTCGAAAATTCACATTATGAAACTTTAGGCTAAAACCCCAAATTTCTCTTTTGAAATCATCAATAAATTCCAAAAAACAAAGTTAGATTCACGAAAAATAACCAAAAATAAGTAGGGAGAATAATTATTCCAATCCATATGGTGAAAATTGCTTCAAAATCGTCTCAATCCGAGCTCCATAGCTTCAAATACGCAAAAATGTCTGAAACCTTTGAAAAAAGTACTATGTACACTGTTCCAAGTGTACCCTTCGTGATCGCGGTCAAAAACATCGTGATCGGGATTACAAAGCAGGAAATTGTTAGCCTAAGTGATCGCGACCATCTCCCCGTGATCGCAAAGAACACACTTCTATTTAACCCTTCCCAACTCTTCTCAGACAGACTGTAGTATATTGGCCATAACATTTTGTATGAAATTGCAAATCACAAATGGTTTGATATTCTGAAACTAGACACAAAAGGATACAACTTTCTTTTTTGTATCATCTCCAAATTCGTTGTAGATTGCAAGATATAGGATTCCAAAGTCGGGTCAGTGCAGCAGAGATTTTCTTCTGTGTGATCGCGAGAAGGCATCCGCGATCGCGATGCATAACTCCATTTTTCTTATTTTTCTCTTGGCTAACGCGACCAAATCCATGCGATCGCAATGTACACCTCTGTAGGCAAAAACCAGCAACTAAAAATGGCCTAGAAATGGTAAAGAATTCACCCGAAAACTCACTCGAGCCCTCGGGGTTCCATGCTAAACATCCACACAAGTCTAGAAACATAAATCAAACTTGCTCGTGATCAAATCACCAAAACAACACCCGAAACCAAGAATCGGAGATTAGCTTGCATGGAATTTGAAGGGAGAACGCAAGAACTTCTAGCATTGCAACCAAGCGTCCGAATGCTATTAAACCAACTCCGAACGACCCTGAATTATGCAGGCAAGTTCGAAATCTTAACGCAGACCTACGCGATATTACAAATCTCACTTTACAACATCAAAATCACAAATCGTCCCTCAAATCGACTTAATGAAGTTAATGAACTTTAAACTTCCGAAACTCGCGCCGAAACATATCAAATCAACCCGGAATGGACTTAAATTTTGCACACAAGTCCCAAGTGACATAAAGGAACTATTCCAATTCCTGAAACAAGAATCCAATATCTCCAAAGTCAACTCTCGGTCAAACATATGAACTTTTCCCAACCTTCAAATTCCAAATTTCTCCAATTTGTACCGAAACCTTCTAGAAACATCCAAATGCAAATCCGGGCATACGGCCGAGTCCAAAATCACTATCCAGACCTAACAAAACCATCAAAACTGCAATCTGAGGTCGAATACTAAAAGGTCAAACTTGGTGAACTCTACCAACTTAAAGCTTAACTAATGAAATTTATTCTTCCAAATCGATTCTAAATAACCGGAAAACCAAAACCGACAATTCACATAAGTCATAATACATCATACAAAACTACTCACGCCCTCAAACTACCAAGTAAAGTGCAAATTTTCAAAACGACTGGTCGGGTCGTCACATCCTCCCCCACTTAAACATACGTTCGTCCTCGAACATGCCAAGAGTCGTTCCAAAGCCATCAAATCGCCGTGTATCCTTACCATGCAGATACCCGGGGGTGATCCAACATCACCTTATTCCATATAGTCCCAACAATACAACTTACTAAAGATCATTAATTCAATCTTAGCCCATAAACCTTAGAATTCGATTTCCAATATTCAAAATTTCTTATAAGACCCGCATCTCGCACCTACACGCTGTATAAGTTTGAACAAGTTGTATCAAGCCATCACCATAACCTAAGATGTTATCTCATGATATACCGCATAACTCAAATACTCATAGCAAAATCTCCTATCACAGTAGCTGCCGGAAACAACCCAATTCCGGTAATAAACCTCATGTCAAACAAAACCTCAATCAAAAACGTTCGTATACTGCCGAGGATGAAAGGAACACGCGGAAACTCAGAACCATTCAACAAGTCATGGAGCTCCCCCTCCTTCAAAAAGAACTATATCCAATTTCTAAGACGACTTCTAATATTATCCTTCCAAATATACTGCAATCAAACCCGATAGCACCCATCCTAGATCCGACGACTTCATATTATCAAATACCAACTATTATACGGACATGCAACACCAATACTACCCAGAGCCATAAACCGTGCAATCCATGCACCCATACGTAATAATTCAAATGTACTCAGACATGGAAAATGACTCAAGCGAGAGAACCATCCCGCAAGTTCAACAAGTATCGCCACAACAAAATGATGAATATCTATCACACATTGTAGAACCATAACACACAAATGTAACATAAAAGATCATACCTTAACATAACTCAACTACAATGCATGAACCCATCCAAACAGTGGTCCATATTATATACCTCAAGCCACCTTGGTCAAAATCAATAACCACATGCAACTCGACATCAAGTACCCAAGGTGCATGACCATAACCATAGAGAAGAAAATGACACAATTCCATAAAAACCCGAAAAACGTAACCAATGCAAACTCAAGCATGTATCACCCAAATGCCTATCTCGCTCAAATTCTGCTACTAGGCCCCAATGGAACCGCACCATGTGTGCATATAACCAACGAATTAGCACCCTTGATAGCGTAGAAGAGTAACTCTGGAACATATCCAAACATTAACAAACCCAACTCTAACTGAATGACACATCCCTCAACAATAGCAGTACGGAGTTAACCAATCTGACCAGGTGTAGAATACACATCCTTATTAGGCTTACCAATGGACCCAAATCAACTCTGGTCATCTACAAATAGATAAATAACCCTCAGAATGCCCACAATGATTGAATCGCAACACATACTATCATCTGGATAGATTTGGCCACAACTTCACATCCCACAACCACGAAACAATCCACTTTCTTGGAACTCCCAGTCTCCAATTCAATAGAACACACAAATCACGATATCCTATCCCAATTCCATCGCCCAAACGCCCAACACATATCCCACACACGATCATCACATGAGGAAATACTTCTATAGTTCTCCCTTACCACATAGCAAAAATTCGAATATCAGCAGTCGATCAACCAGGCGGGTATTGCAACACCAGTGAAGCATCTGCAAGTCAAAACACAACACGCCTTCTGAAATGTGCACCCTTCTTTGGAAATAACAAGTAGTGATATCATTTACCTCCTCATCTGAATCGTCCCTGTTGCCTAAGAATTCATGACATTCCCTTCAAAACTGAACAGTGACCTTGCACACACAATTCTTAATCCCACATAACACACCGCATCAATCTTGCCATCATGTGAAGAGTACAAGAATCTTATAATCAACTCTGAGTAACAAGCAGAACACATACGCGATCAGTTAGAAACCTCCTATTTGATCTCATCCAGGAGAAAATCTCAATATGCAACATGTTCCTCACGGAGTAGGAATAATCCACCTTGAACCGTGATAGGAATCATCGATAACTCTTTGGAATACATTTGTACATAATTAAGCTATCAGAACCGAATCTCTCTAATTCAACCAAGCCACGCAGGTCTCCAAACCCAAGGTTATTTCCATAAAACACTTATATGGACTCACCACATCATAAGTACCCAAAGACTGATCATATCCATTATTGGGCTGGTCCAACCTACAACCAAATTTTCCTATTTCTCCGAGTTCCTCACGAATTTCCTTCAAATTGATACTTCTCCTTGCTAGAACACCAGGATCCTTAACCAAAACTCGCCCCACGAACACGAGCATAAAACCACACCGCCCTAAGGCCCATAAGCCGATGCATTCCCTCTTGAGTACCGCAAAAGTACCACAACCAAGATACCCACTCTGAAGAGACCTTTTGTGAATCTAAATTCGTTTCCTTCACCTTTCTGATATTGATATGTAAAATCCATATGGATATAAAAATACCTTGAGTCATGACACCATCCAATGTAAATCTTCGTTTCTAGCCTACAAATCCTAAAAATTCCCAATTGCTACGTATAAATCTCTAATCCATTAGGACCATTCTCGAGAGTCATCTACTCTACTCAAATCTCAATTGCCCTACTTAACGCGCTGAACGACCTATTCCCTATTAGCACGACAACACCCAAAGAAGTAATCCCACCTTAGCGCAACAAAGAAAATTCCTACTCCATGCACACTACATCCTTCAAGAATAACTACCTCACTCATTCCATGATTCCCATATACCCATAGGGTGTGATACAACCCATATCAAGAAACTCTCTTACATGAGTCATCCTCGATCTCAAGCCCTACAAGTCATAACTGATTCACAAGTATACCTCAAACCGAAACCAATACAACACATAACCGTGCAATTAAATCATCGACAACAGACTCCCCCACATTCAAAGGCATAGAACAGACAGTCGATGACTCACAATATCCATACTCTATGACTGCCATAATCCCACACTGAAATTCAACTAAATCCTTCATAAGCTCATGAATCGAGACTATATGTCACATCAAGACTGAAATCAAGCACCCATTGGTCCTTTTACATCTCAAGAAAACACTTCTCAACACCTTCGAACCATCCAAACACATCGGCAGTCATATCATAATAATCATGTAGCCATCCAATCACTCATCGAGCCACATATTCCACTCACAGGGACACTACCGGACATATAAGTCCAAAGGCACATGCTCACACAACTAAAATCCTTGTGCTCAAGATAAAGTTAAAACACAGTCTCAAGCCTTCCAGTCTGGCCCATCATCAACACACAGAAATCACATCTCGCACCTCATCAATGGAATCGCAAACCGTCGGTGCACAAATGATACCGAGCACTCACATGCGCATATGAATGCGTGGAAGGAATTCAAGAGTTACACTTCAAGCTGAATCAATGTCGCACGTAAAGGAAAGAAATATGGGAAGTATATCCTAAATGTCCTGTAGCTTCTCGAAGATATGTATAGACGTCATCATACCGATCTACAAGACTCTACTAGACACTTGCTCAAGACTTGTAGAACCTATGAACTAGAGCTCAGATACCAATCTTTCACGACTCAAAATCCAGCTCATCTTGATGGCACCTAACCCAACCCACAAGGTAAGCCAATTAAAACTATCAAATTCTAATGAATTTTAATAAGACAATTAAGTAAACGAAAATATCTAAATCTTTTACATTTACAAATGGCTGGTAGTACAAATCATGAGCTTCTAATATTAGAATTTACAAAGCTGGTATGAAATAAATACATCATCTGTTCGAAAGATACATAAATAGATTTTTATGAATCTAAGGCTACCATGAATAAGAGGCAGCTACAACCGGAACACAAGTACACCTTCAAATCCAGCTCTCGTCGATCTCAGCAACGTTAGTAGCCAACATCTGCACGCAAGGTGCAGAAGTGTAGTATGAGTAAAACTGACCCCATGTACTCAATAAGTAATAAACCTAACCTTAGGTTGAAAGAAGTGACGAGCTAGAACAAAGGCCGGGTCCAACACCAATAGCTAACAACATATCATAACAATGTAAAGCAAGTAATAAAGGATGTAATTCAGATATGAAATGCTCAGCTTGTTCATTGTTTCTCGAAAAATATTTCTTCCTTTCAAGTATATCAGTGAAAACCCAAATCCTTTACTGAAATCGTCGAAAATATGAGTAAGTTTGAAAATAGTAATTTTTCCCAAAATCCTTTCAACAATAAATATGATATTCCATTTTTCTTTCCAGATATCCAATGTAACATATATCACTATGCCCATATGTCAATATGTGGGAGAGGTCATGAATGACGTGATACCGTACAACATGAGGAATAAATGCATCTATATGTCTTTATGTCATATGTGCATGTCAATGCCATGTACCTTAGAGATGAACTCATGTAATCACACCCTCTGAGTATTCAATCTCATTGTCTCACACTTTGCATTCATCATGCTCGACCACTCAGTAGTGTATATGTCCGATCTGGTCCAGGGAAGATCCATCGTGAAATATATACATCATCTGACCATCAGTCACTCAGTACTGAGTAGGGCCAAATCTAGCCTGTGTGGAAGATCCATTCCCAGGTGTACAAATGCTTCGTACAATATCCATGTCCAGGGAACATCCATCCCTCAATCTAATCAACCGCGCTCACCGGGGGTGTGTGCAGACTTCGAAGGGGCTCCTTCAGCCCAAGTGCTATATCAAGCCAATCTTGGCACAAATCAATATAACCTTTGCGGCGTGCATCCCGATCCCATAATATAATAAATATAACATGCTGTAGTGTGTAGCCAAATCCCATAATATCACTCCCACTTAGGCCCTCGGCCTCACTCAGTCATCAATCTTTCCAGTCCCTCGGGCTCACAATGCGATGGAATTAGCCCAAAATGATGATATGACGTGTTAATAAGTGGTAATAGAGACTGAGATATAATATGCATATGAATGCATATGACTGAGTATGTAATGCAATGAACGCAGATAACCCAATAACATAAATGAGCTCAGTGGGTCCCAAGAGGATAAACATGTAGCATAGACATGGTTTGTAACATGTATCACAACTCAATAGCTCAAGTACGTACTAATTTCATGGTCGCATGTAAGATCGGGTAACTACACATTATCACAGAAATAACGGAGTCACAATTCATACGGTGCACGCCTACACGCCCGCCATCTAGATGCGCGTCACCTCAACATTTACCACATAACACGAAATTCGGGGTTTCATACCCTCAACATCAAGTTTAGAAGTGTTACGTACCTCGAACAAGCCAATTCCAATACCGAGCAAGCTAAGGGATGCTCCAAAAATGCCATTACTGCATTCTGACCTCTGAACGGCTTGAAACTAACAAAAAATAACTCAAATACATCAAATAATGCTAAAGGAACCAATCCCAATCGCAAAGGTCAAATCTTGAATCAAAAGCCCAAACTCGGCCAAAACGTCCAACCGGGGCCCATGCCTCGGAACCTAACAAAACTCACAAAATCCGACAATCCATTAGAGTACGGGTCCAATCATAATGGTTTCAGTAAAATTCGACACCAAATCAATGTTCAAAACTCAAAAATTCACATTATAAAATTTTAGGCTAAAACCCCAAATTTCTCTTTTGAAATCATCAAGAAACTGCCAAAAACAAAGATGGATTTATGAAAAATAACCAAAAATGAGTAAAGAACACTTACCCCAATCCATATGGAGAAAATTACTTCAAAAATCATCTCAATCCGAGCTCCATAGCTCAAAATATGCAAAAATGTCCGAAACCTTAGAAATAAAGTATGATATACACTGTTCCAGGGGCACCCTTTGTGATCGCGGTCAAAAACATCACGATCGTGAGTACTAGATTTTGTAGGACAATTTTTACCCTATGAGATCGCGGTCATCTCCCTGTGATCGCGAAGAACAAATATCCATTTAACCCTTCCCAACTCTTCTCAGATAGCCTGTAATATATGGGCCATAACATTTTGTACAAAATTTCAAATGACAAACAATTTGATTTTATGAAAACTTAACACAAAGTGCTCCAACTTTCATTTTTGATTCATCTCCAAGTTCCTTATAGATTGCATAATATAAGCTTCCAAAGTCGGGCCAGTGCAACAATTATTTTCTTTTGTGCGATCGCGAGAAGACATTCACGATCGCGATGTACAAATCCATTTTTCCTATTTTTCTCTTTGCTAACGCGACCAAATCCACGCGATCACAATGTAAACCACTGTAGGAAAACAACGGCAACTAAAAATGGCCTAGAAATGGTCCGAAACCACCTCGAAACTCACCCTAGCTCTTGAGGCTCCACGCTAAACAACCACACAAGTGTAGAAACATAAAACAAACTTGCTCGCATGATCAAATCAACAAAACCACACATACCATGAATCGGAGATCAACTTGCATGAACTTTGAAGGTAGAACTCAAGAACTTCTACAATTGCAACCAAGCGTCTGACTGCCATCAAACCAACTTTGAACGACCCCAGATTTTGCAGAAAAATTCCAAATCATAATGCAGACCTACTCGATGTTTCAAATCTCACTTAAAAACATCAAAATCACAAATCGTCCCTCAAATTGATTTAATGAAGTTAATGAACTTTCAACTTCCGAAACTCGCGCCGAAACATATCAAATCAACCCGGAATGAAATCAAAATTTTCACACAAGTCCCAAGGGACATAATAAAGCTATTCCAATTCGCGGAACCACAATCTAAATCCGTTATCTCCAAAGTCTACTCTCGGTCAAACTTATGAACTTTTCTAAACCTTCAAATTCCAAATTTTACCAATTTGTGCCAAAACCTTCTAGAAACATCCAAATGCAAATCCGGGCATAGCCAGAGTCCAAAATCACTATTCAAACCTAACAGAACATCAAAACTCCAGTTCGAGGTTAAACAAATCATCTATTCTTGGTAACATGTACTTTTTTTTATTGTGACTCTGTTGAGCTGCCGATAGTCAATACACATCCTCAGTGATCTATCTTTCTTCCTCACAAAGAGAAACGGTGCGCCCCATGGTGACATACTCGGTCGGATGAATCTCTTCTCTAACAAACCCTTCAATTGTTCCTTTAGCTCCTTCAATTCTGCTGGTGCCATATTTTACGACGGAATGGATATAGGATTTATGCTTGACATCACATCAATCCCAAATTCAATCTCCCTGTCTAGCGGAATCCCAGGGAGCTCATCTGGAAAGACCTCCAGAATTCATTCACCACTGGCATAGACTCGAGTGTAGGTGCCTCCACATCGGCGTCTGTAACCCGGACAAAATGATAGATATACCCCTTATTAATCATCTTCGTGGCCTTAAGGTATGAAATAAACCTACCTTTTTGCATCACATTATCCCCCTTCCACTCAACGACTATCTCATTTGGAAATTCAAACCTCATAATTCTAGTTTGGGAATCGAGCTTGGAAAAACATGAATAAAGCCAATCCATTCCCATAATTACATCAAAATCGACCATCCCTAATTCAATGAGATCAGCCAAGGTGCCCCGAAAACGTATCGTGACAACAAAACCCCTATTAACCCATGCGGCCACAATAGACTCGCCAACCAGAGTAGATACAGAGAACGACTCATGAAGCTGTTCCAGCTCTATGCCAAATTCCATAGCAACATACGGGTTAATATAGGATAAGGTGGAACCGTGATAAATAAGAGCATATACATCATGAGATTGGACAGTCAATATACCCGTGACAACATCTGGAAAGTCCTTTGGACTCTGGCGACCACTCATAGCATAAAAATAGTTGGGCCCTCCTAAACTGTGCACGCCGCCCTAGTTGCACCAAGCCCTACTGGGGCTGGAGTGCCTCAAGCTGGAAGGGGTGCTAAAGATGTAGCAGCTGCAGAACTAGATGGGTGTGTTGTGCCCCTGCCTGCCATGAACGACACTCCCTCTGAATATGGCTCCTCAATATGCACCCGTAGCACATGGATATGTCTGTGTAGCAGATCCCCATGTGCATCTTCCCACATCTGGGGCATGGGGGCCTTCGCTGCTGCTTGAATCTTCCTCCTGATCGGACCTGCTCGTGGTTTCCCCTGTTGCCCTGATGGGGCCTGAAATGACTCCCCTGCTGCTGGCAGTGCATTGGATGAAGACTGAGCAAAGGGCTGGGATGGCCCTGATGACCCTCCCTAAAAGCTGATCTTCCCACACCAAATGACTCCCCAATGTTGCCTGCGGACCAGGCCTTGCGGCTACCCTCTCGCTCCATTTTGTTCTTCAACTTACGGTTCTATATGGGTTGAGAAAATTCTACCATCTTCCCATAATTCATATCTGAATGCAAGGGAGCTGTAGCGGCCTCATGGATAACCAAGGGGCTAAGGCCTCGCATAAACTGGCGCAATCTAGCCTCCATAGTAGACAGCATGAGAAAGGAATATTTAGACAGGCGTGCGACTCTATGTAATACTCTCACACAATCTTACTACCTTACTTAAGGTTCTCAAACTATGCGGCACAGGCTTCCCTAGTCTCGGCAGGAAAGAAATGGTCCATGAAAGCGTCAGCAAACTCACTCCACCTCGCTGGAGCGCTCCCCTCCTCCCGAGAGTCCTACCGCAGCTCAAACCAAGAATAGGCCACCCCTTTCAGGTGGTAGGCGACCAACTCTACTCCCTCCTTCTCAATAGCACGCAAAACCTGGAGATTCTTATGTATCTCATCAATGAATTCCTATGGGTTGTCCTCGGGATTAGCACCCGTCAACACCGGAGGATCCAGCTGAATAAACGTGTTCACCCTGGAACCACTAAAATCCCCTTGTTGGCTAGAAGGGGTGGGTGCAACATTTGATCTCTGGCTTGAGAAGCCACTATCTGTGTCAGCATCTGGATAGCTCCCCTAAGATCCAAGTCAGAAATACCAGAACCGTAAGCGGGAGGTGGAGGTGGAACCAGAAGATTAGTTGGAGGAACCATTGCACCCTTAGTAGGTGCATGAACTGGTGTGGCCTGGTAAGGTATAGTGGAATCGGGCAGTGTAGCAGTCGGGGGAATATCCTAGTCCCTCGGGTATTCACCTGCATCGTCAAATAAAGGGTCAACTGCCACTCTCGAGGCGACATTGGATCCTTCGCCAGTTCTTGCTCTCTTCTTAGGTGTCATGTACTAAAAGTTAAAGGAATGCACGAGTTAGAGGAGGAACAGTTTCACAATCAGTTTCATCGCACGATCCAGAATATCAAAGAAGGCTATTATTTCTAAATGTCCAATTAGCCTCCAACTTAGAGGTGTGGTCGACATCCCACCGATAATGAGGACTCTACTATACCCGACTCCGAGACCTCCTAGGACACATTAAAACCTTAGGCTCTGATACAAAGTTTGTCATGCCCCAAACTCGGGAAGCGCGACCGGCACTCAACAAAGTGAACCCGGTCGATCAAGCATGTTAGATACTTTCTACCCAACTCGCCCATGATCAAGATAAGACATAATTTCGTTAACTAGACAGTAGGAAGGTCGTGTATACAATACTAACTCATTTCATTGGTTACATCATTTTTAAGTTTTAAATACACACATTCTTATGATTCAACTGGAACACGTGACCAAAACATAACTTAACTTGTTTGACTTTTCTAGCAATCATGTACAACCCACACCATGTCTACGAAGCCTCTAAAACATACAAAAGAGTGTTATGATAGTGTCGGCAACAAGGTTCTGACTATACCTCAAAACGTGATAGTAATATGAATAAAAGATACAATACATGACCCCGGGATGAAGTGGGGGGGGCTCACCATGTCTGCTGGGGAGAGGATGTATCGCTATCGCTAGTCAACACTGCCTGATATGGAACCACCCGCATCCATTTAAGGATGCATCACCACCAGCAAAAGGGATGTTAGTACTGTCGAATAGTACTTGTATATAAAACTAAACACCATCTCAATAGAATGAATAATAATATATGGGAAACAGTCATGAGTTCAATAAGAGCTTCAAACAATACTAAAACATCAAGTAAGGAACACATAACTTCTTAAGTTAATTTCCTTGCTATCAGATTGGGTGATCTTTAGAGCGGATATACCATAATTTACAATACCACCGTGTTCTTACACGGAGTCCGATCACTACCCGATCGTCTAGGTCATTTCATTTTAGACATCAACCATAACCACAATTTCAATTATCTTTCCGGCACAGTCACCACCATCTGTGCGACATGGCGTCCGATCACGGCCCGATCAGCTAAGCCGTCTCACCCGGGACATTAACTTTTCAATAAATCATCTCACTTCATACTTCTTTCACATATTCTCAATTCATTGGCACGAGTGGCCTCAGTTATAAAGTCATTCTTGGCACTTGGCCGTATTTCATGATTCTAGTTTTCCCTTTCCACATTCAAACATCATTATAGTCACCAACAACAATAAGGCCTACCATTTAAAACATTTGTACACATATAAGTAATTTGGGAATCCCAAGAACATAGAGGACTTTCATCCAATTTGGCATAACAACCTTTATTCGATCTTGACATGAAGTCATAACATTTCTAGCACATATTCAACATTTTGAACACATGCTCAAATGGAAAGATGAAATGATGAAGCATTTCGAATAAATATTGAACATATATCATTCAAGACAACTACATTGGGAATAGCCAATTATATAATGATCAATTTGGGACTTACACAAATTACATGAACACCGTGGGATTCGATTCTAAGAAGAAGGGGGTTTAGCCAATATACCTCAATTGAGCTTCCTTTAAACTTTAAAACATTCCGAAACTATTAGCACTTCGATCTATTTTAGTAGATTTCGAAATTAAGAGCTAGGACATAGATTCATACCTTTAAGGTGAGGACTTTCTTGATAATCTTCAAGGGTTGAGCAAGAATTGTTGGATATTAGGTTAAAGGTTACTTCCCCACTCTAAGAACTCTTTCTCTCTCTAAAAGTATCAGAAACATGCTCAAAACTGGACTATGGCATATGTTTTAAGGAAATAGTGTCGTGTTTAAAAACCCCAAAAATGAAGCCCGGACAGGATCTGCGGTCGCATATGCGACCACACTATGATTCTTCGATCCGCAAAATGCCCGCAAAAAATGGCCTTCGGAATTAGGTTGCACTGTTCTACGGTCTCATAATGCACCACAGAACCTCCCTCCGCAAAAATTCTAAGGCTGATTAAGCGACAAAAATGCGGTTAGCAAAATAATTGTGCGATCGCATAACTGGCCGCGAAATTTTCATAAAAATGGCCTAAGTAACTTCTTCACTATACAACCATTCTACAGCTCACATCGTGGTTATGAGGCCGCATAAGGGCCACAGAAATGGCTATCTTTGCAAAGTATTTCCTTCAACTCCCCAGCGTAATGTTCACTCCAGAAAGTCTAAACCGTGGCGAGCTTGCTTGTCGCGAAGAATTTCTGCAATTATTAATTTCTACGCCTACCCCAGTATCACGGAACCCCAATTTTAGGAAAACATTTACAGGGCCGTACATAAAGAATATGGGGACAATTTGCTGAAAAAGTCAAGAACATGTCTGATGTGCCGGAGAATTTTGACACATTTACTACCAATTGCTTAGATTTTTAGCTCAATTAAAATGAAATTGTCTATGATACTTATGTAATTTTGATGTTTTGCAGTGCATGAGGCTTGAGAACCCAAGAACATGGAAATGTAATCAAAAACCTGGAAAAGAGCTCTAAATTGACAAAATGCATTCACAAACCAAACATGCGGACCACAATATGCTCAAGGAGACCGCAAATCACAACAGTCTGTTTAGCCATTCCAAGCGAAGAAAATGCGGTCCATTATGCGACCGCATAGCAAGTTTGTGGGCTGCATAATGGATCACAAACCTACAGTCAATATTGCTGAGCCCAGAAATGTGATGGAAAAATGTGGTCGCATATCAACAATGCGAACCGCATAACCCCTATACGACGACTACCTGAAACCTAGGTCTGAGAATATGCGACAGAATTGACGAATCTGCGAGCCGCATGTCTATTATACGACAGATATGCGGTCGCATAACTGGCCTGAAAGGGTAATTTTGTCCAACATTTGCCCTGATTTTTAGCCCACTATAAATAGATTTATTAGGGTTTTGTGGGGGCATCTTGTCTGAAAAAGGAGCTACATTCCAAGCATTGAATATTCCCATCTTTTGGAAGTTTGAGAGTGAATAATCTTTCAATTTTGTAAGCATTATGACATTTAATATTCTCTTCTTTTTGTATTTTAGCATGTGTGGCTAGTTTTAAATACTAAGGTTGTGGACCCTAAATGGGTGTAATGTTAATGGGTGTTTACCATTGAATATATATAAAATGGTTGGTTGATATATATTTATTTCTCATTCTTCATTTATTGTTGGTGGTTGTAAACATTAATAAGTGCCATTATACTCTTTCTTTACTTGGAAAAGTGGGTTAGAGTCTGGTAGAAGAAAATATAAAAAACTCAAGGCTTTAAACCTTATTTAATAGAATCGCTTAAGAATAAGTGTATTTTATTTGGCATAAATTGATTACTCTTAATTTCAACTCTTCTATATTTGGATAAGTATTAAAGAGGAAATACTATTAAACTATTGGAAAATATTGGGTAGTCATTTAGAAATCATTTGCATATCAAAAGGACCTTCCATTAGAAATATATCATATTAACACAGATAGCGTTACATTTCATTTAAGGGGACACAACCTTGGTTAATTAATCAAATTAATTACAATCTTATATAATCATACTTGTTACTATTTCACTCTTGTTACGCTAACGGAATTGAATCACGATTTAAGTTAAGCTTCACACTATTCAAGTAATCCTTTCACGCCTATTCCCTGTGGGATTCGACCCCAACCTAGTTGGGTTATTATATTTGATATCGAACTCTTTACACTATTTTAAGGTGTAATTTGAATATATCAAATTTTGGCGCCGTTGTAAGGAAATATGGTTTTGAAATTACTAACTAGTGTGTACTTTACTTACATCTTTTCTATTCCATCACACTTTGCTTGTTTTGCTTGGTGTGCTAGGTAAGAATGGATGATTATGATGAAAAGGATAATCCCTTTGCCGACATTGAGGAATACCTTGATGACACCAACGATGTTCTCCCTCCACGGGTTGAAGCTGCTACATTCAAAGTAGAGCACATGTTAATCCTAATGCTTAAGGCAGAAGGATTATTTAGGAACTCTACAGATGATGATCCAACGCAACACCTTAGGAATTTATTGGGTGTGTGCGCCATGCATAAGCAGAACAATGTAACAGACGATTCCCTGAGATTGCGATTTTTCAAATACTCATTGACTGGAGAGGCGAGAAATTTGATTCAAAATCTACCTCCTCAATCTATCACTCTTGGCCCGAACTTGTCCTTGCTTTCTTGTCCAAGTGGTTCCCACAGAGTAAGAAGTCTGAGCTTAGAGATAAAATCCTCTCCTTCAAACAACTACCAGTAGAACACTTACATGAAGCATGGGACCGATTCAAGTTATAGTTAGTGAGGTCACCGAACCATGGTTTTCCGGATAATATTTTGATGGAGAAGTTCTACATGGGTTTGGATCCATTGTCCCAGTCCATAGCCAAAAGCGCAGCAGACGGATCTTTCATGGACAAATCATTCCCTAGGATAACACAGATTCTAGACAAAATGGCCAAACACAATCAAGCATGGCATTCTGAAGATGCTAGTGGTGGAATTTCTTATGGTAGTCCGTCTCTAACCAACATGATCAAAGAAAACCGAGAGAGAGACCAATTGATTGCCGGGCTTGCCACAAACATTGATGTGCTAACCAATATGTTCACGGAAAGTCAGACAAAGAAGGTAAATGTTGTGGAAGATATGTAACCAATGGGAAATCAAGAATTCAAAGAAGCCAACTATGTCCATAATCCTCAAGGTGGGAGTCGCCAACAAAATCAATGGAGGCCAAACCCACAAGGGCAAGGACAACAAAATTGGCGCAATGATCAAGGTGGGTCGAGTCAAGGTAATTGGAACAACAACAATAACAACTATGCCAACCGGAGTCCCAACCCCTATGTTCCACCAAAGGGGAAATATTCTAATTCCTCGCACTACAAGGAGGGTCCTTCACATGAATCCAAGTTGGAAGGAATGCTTGAAAAGATCTTGCAAAATCAAGAAAGAGGTGATGCTAAAAATGAAGACATGTTCGAAATAGTAGGGTCACATACCACCTCTATACAAAAGATTGAAATGCAAATACGAGACTTGTCAAGAGAACAAAATCCAAAGCTTAAAGGTACCATTCCAAGTGATACAATTTTCAACCCAAATGGAATGTGAGCGGTCCATCTTGTCATTGCATGGCTATAACTACTAGAAGCGGGAAAGTACTTCAAGATGAAAGTGAACAAGTGGTTGACATAGATGATCTTGAGCAAGAAGTTGAGGCACGAGTTGAAGTGCCGGTTGTTGTTGAAAGTGAGAAGCCCTCCCAAGAGGTGAAACTCCAAAAAGCAAGGCATGAAGAGGTTAAGGAAAGGGTGAAGGAGACCCCAAAAGCTCCTCCACCGATTCCTCGACCTACCCCTCCATTCCCTCAAAAGCTCATTAGTAGAGTAGATGATAGCAAGTTCGAGAAGTTTTATGATATTCTAAAGCAATTGTCGGTGAACATTCCATTCTTGGAAGCCTTCCAAGAGATGCCGGGATTTCCCAAATACTTAAAGGACTTTATGACCAAGAAGAGAACTACCAAAAATGAAGTGGTTAGTATGACTCACCGGGTTAGCTCTATTATTTCTAAAACAACCATTGAGAAGAAGGAAGACCCGGGAGAATTCACCTTCCCATGTACTATTAGTTTCATGGATTTTGCAAGGGCACTTTGTGACAATGGGGCCAACATTAACTTAATGCCCCTTGCTATTTACAAGCAAGCCGGATTGTGTTTGCCAAGACCTACAAACAAATGGCCGACCATTCAATCAAAAGACCCGTGGGTATTATTGATGATGTCCTAGTAAAAGTGGGGAATTTTTTTCTCCCAGACGACTTTGTGATTTTTGATTGTGCGGTTGACAAGGAAATTCCTACCATACTGGGGAGGCCATTCCTAACGGAATGAGATCAAGTTCCGAGTTAATGATGAAGAAATCACCTTCCAAGCTAGTAAGGGTATGAAGTTTCCAAATGTATATGAAGGGATCTCGGTCATTGATATCATTGATGAGGTGGAGGATGAAAGCGACTTGCAGATTGAAGAAAAGTGCCTTGGTGATGCCTTCGCGGCAATATTGGTCAATTTTGATGGTGAGGACATGAAGGGGTATGTGGAAGCCGTGAATGCTTTAGAATGATGTGGGTCCTACACTTATACACCGAAGAAGCTCTCTCTTGACTTAGAGAATAGAGCCACTCCTCCCGCGAAGCCTTCCACCATTGAGACGCCACAACTTGAGCTCAAGCCACTTCCATCACATTTGAGGTATAAATTTCTTGGTCCTAATGATACTTTACCCGTAATTGTTTCCTCTTTGTTGGATGATGTGCAGGTAGGTAAATTATTGAATGTCTTTGACAATAGCGTACATCAGAAGAATTCCCGCCGGAATTTGTGAGCATATCATAAACAGATCTTCCCCTCCACACCAATCACGAGTTTTTCTCTATTCCTCTCGTATATCGTCGTAACGCCCTTAATGCTAGGTTTTGAAAAAGACTTTTCATGTCATTCCCATTTAGGTCC
>ML420319.1:5799-65392 GCA_005239525.1 Nicotiana knightiana
ATTTTATTTTTCTTTTTAATTATTATAACTAAAATTATTATAAAAAAATTATTAGAAGCTTTAAATAATTATTTTATTTAACTAAAATTATTATAAATAATTATTCGCTAGGTAATTAATTTTAATAGATTATAATGGCATCTATGTAAAGTAATTTTTTAAGTTATATTTAAGTATATGACTAATTTAATACGCATACATAAATTATATTGTAATTGATGATCAATCTTATACATTACTAAGTACGAATAATTAATGAATTGATAAATCAATATAAATAATATAAATGTAATCCGTTAACACTTTTGTAATACAAGAGATGAATACACTAAAATATACTCTAACATGCTATATATGGAGTTAAAATTGTACAACGAAGCGTATTATGTTAGTGTGTGTATGTATATAACATTCATTCATCACTACATTATAAGTTGATGAATCAACCGTACAAAGAAGCGTATTACACACACACACACACACACACACACACACACACACATATATATATATATAGACACACACACACATACAGACACTTCACTGTAATGCTATATATATATAAATAAGAACATGAAGTGCTAGGAACACATGGTCAGGTTATTTAGGGATTGATACGTATATACGGCTATCAAAGTGTGTGTGTGTGTGTGTGTGTGTGTATAACAGTTCGTGCTGCTTTAACTACATATATAACATGTTATAGTATATGATAGTAGTATTCATTATTTTTATTATAACAGAGTTAATGAATTACATTTATTCATCACTAGGTTATAAAGTTGATGAATCAATTATAACAGATTGATTGTTATAGGTCGAGACGTTTTGTTTTGAATATTCAACGATGCATCTGAGTAGGTTATAACTCGATGAATCAATTTACAAGTGTATCAATCCCTAAAATAACCCGACCCTGTGTTCCTAGCGCTTCATGTATATATATATATATATATATATATATATATAAATAACATGTATATATATATATATGCTTTAACTACAGATATAACATGTTATAGTATATGATATTGTATTCATTATTTGTATTATAATAGAGTTAATGAATTACATTCATTCATCACTAGGTTATAAGTCGAAGTGTGTGTTTATATATATAGTTAAAGCAGCACGAAGTGTGTGTTTATATATATACACACACTAACATATACTATAACAAGTTATATATACGTTATAGTATTACAGTGAAGTGTCTGTGTGTGTGTGTGTCTGTATATATATATATAACACGCTTTGTTGTACAATTTTAACTACATATATAGCATGTAGAATATATTTTAGTGTATTAATCTCTTGTATTACAAAAGTGTTAACGGATTACATTTATATTATTTAGATAGTAAATATAAAAGTGATTTTTAATTTTGACCAATGTTTACCTGAAAAGGGACCAACTTTGGTCGCTAATTATCCAGAAATTAAAATTAGCGACCAAAGTTGGTCGCTAAAGTTGAATCGGATTTATTTTATATTTTATATAATATTTAAAATAATAATATAATGGTTAAACGTTAGAACTGGGTCCCAGATTAGCGACCAAAGTTGGTCTCTATCTGCTTCCCCTTTTACAATCGACCATCTTTGGTCGCTACTTTTAAATTATATTTATTTATATTTTATAATTTTATTTAAATAATAATATAATTATTAAATTTATATATCTGGGTTCCAGATTAGCGACCAAAGTTGGTCTCTATTTTCTTCCCCTTTCAAAGGCGACCAACTTTGGTCGCTAATTTTAAATTATATTTATTTATATTTTATCATTTTATTTAAATAATAATATAATTATTAAATTTATATATCTGGGTTCCAGATTAGCGACCAAAGTTGGTCTCTACTTTCTTCCCCTTTCAAGAGCGACCAACTTTGGTCGCTAATTTTAAATTTTATTATTAATATTTTATAATTTTTTTAAAATAATAATATAATTATTAAAATTTTATAACTGGGTCCCACTTTAGCGACCAAAGTTGGTCGCTAAATTCAACATTTCTTTGACCATGAAGGTCTGACCAGTCCGGTCAATATTTTGACCAAATTAGCGACCAAATAGCGACCAACCTTGGTCGCTAATATATTTACAATTATTTTTAATAATTTTCTTCAATTTAGCGATCAACTGTGATCGCTTTTCCCGACATACCAGTTTTGGTCGCAAAAGTTTGGTCGCTTTTTACCAGATTTTTAGTAGTGGAGGTCCCTGAATACCTTAAGTATGAGCTTGTTCAACATGTGAATTAATTGCTTTGTATGATTATGTATGTGCACTCCTTGAGCTGACTTCTACTTTTGTTTTCTTGCTTTATTGTTTTATTTATTTATCCCCCCAAAATAGAGGTTGGTTTGTATGTATATTTAAACTGGGCAAGTCACCGTATAACCTGAGGTTCAAATGGAAGATGACCACTACAGATAACCCAGCCGGAAATGCTTTGGTAGTAACAAATGCCCAAAGGATTCGAGAGGAAGAGATGAGACTCAAAATGATGAATATGTCACCCGGATGGAGCAAGAAATAGAATCATTAAGAGAGGAGGTAAAACAGATAAGGGAATTGGCACATCTAGCCGTGACCATTCTTCCACAACCACCCTAATTTCCATCACTAGAATCAATCCCCAACTACTTTCCTATCAATCCGGCAAGCTGCCAATACCTCAACTACCACCACTTATACTTCAACCCCTTCATAACTCAAGTCATACCACCAGTTATACCCGTAAATCCACAAAATCTTCCCATACACACGACTTATGTTCCCAACTACGTTCAAGCTCCGCAGAACCCTCCAACCACAATCAACTTGGTCCAAACTCCCCACTGTGATAATGTCGCCTTCATAAATACCCATACACAGTATATACCCGCGACACTATAAGACCCTGGAAAATTTCACTATGTAATTTAAGGTTTTGTGGTGTCAAGGTAGGATAATGCATTGTATTTTTTGAGTTTTGGGTTGAACAATGCACTGAGGAGTTGAAAATTTTTGTCACGGCTAGACCAGGCTTTAGCCAGGGTGGACCATGCTTTAGGCTGGCGAGGCTAGGCTAAAGCTAGGATAGACCAGGTTTTAGGCTGGCGAGGCCAGGCTAAAGCCAGGCTAGACCAGGCTTTAAGCTGGCGACGCCAGGTCTGTAGCCCGGTCCGAAAATTTTGGACTATCCATTCTTCTATCTTTATAACCCGACCCAACTTCGTTAAATACAATTGGTCATTTTTGAGCAAAACAATATGATGTTTTAGAGTGAGAGGGAGCCTTAGAATGAGGAAGTGATCTTCATTAAAGCATTCTTCAATTCTTACACAAATCTTTGAAGATTAACAAGTAAAACACACTAGATCTTCATCCTTGAGGTAAGATTCTACACCATAACCCCTAATTTCGAATTTTAGCTAAAGATGGGTAAATTATCAAGAAAGTTTGTGGGTATTGGAGTTGTTACCTTGCTTGAATGTGTTATCAACGAGTGTAGGAACATTATTGAGCTAAAAATATTTAAGGATGGGTTGAAGGTTGATTAAATCCTCTATAAAAGGACCTTAAAGACTTAATGCACACCTAGTGTTTGATGGAACACTCAAACGAGCTAAGACTATGAATAATTTCCTAATTTCTGTTCAATTTTGTTATATTCGAAATAGATTGAGATTACTAGGATTTTCGGAACGTTGTAGTAATTTAAGGAAAAGCTCAAGAAAGGTATGTTGGATAAACTTTCTCTCTCAAAATTGAATTCCATAATGCTACCGTAAGTTTAAGTATGACCGGCTCAAAATCCTTAATTTCTATGTTACGGGTTATCCCCTATAAACTCATAAACTTGATTATTCCGAATGAGTCTTATATTGAACGATAGATGTTTAAATTATGAATTGCTTAATTAAAATGGTATGGCTTTGAGTTGTGGTTTAAAGGAAAACCAGTATACCGATTAGGTGAGGAAAAACTCGATATGCTTAATACTCCTAACTGCTCGTGTGCGTACTAAATGTCTTGATTGAGTGTGTCTAGTGGTTGATAAACTATATAGATGCTTGAAAATGAATTAAATGAGAGTGTGGACGGTGTTTATAATTGTGCCTAGTGATGCCTATGAAATGAGGAAATATATGAAACAGATTACAAAACGACCCTCGACTCAACTGTCTTAAAATGACTTCTAAAAGTAAAATTTGCCTCAACGCTCTATTGAGATATGTATGGTTAAACTCCCTCTTCTTAGAAATTTAACCCCTATGGTGTCCATACAATTGGTGTAAGTTTCAAACTTGATTGATATAGCAAATGATATTCCGAACGGGCCTGTGTTGTAAGAATTTATTTGCAATATGTGTTGGAATGCTCCCACTATGCTATCTTGTCACTTGGTGATGTGTTAAAGATATGGAATATGTGTTAAATTGCCAAATTATGTGAAAGCCTCTATATGATTCATAATTTCTCCTGTGTGTACTTAATATCTTGAATTGAAAGGCTTGTTTGACGAAATTGATAATAATGTGAAATATGGGAAATGAACTTGAATTGTGAGATGCGGCCAAGTGCCAATCATGAAGTAATAACTTTAGCACTAGCATTTACTGAATTGAATATGTGCATGAAATAAGAGATGAGATGATTGATAAAATTTTAATGTCTTGAGTAAGACTGCCTAGTTGATCGGGCCGAGATCGGACACCATGCCACACACATGGTGGTACTATGCTATGAACTGAATTGAAATTGAACCAGGAAATTGTATTATGGATACATGTCTCCAAAGGAGATGACCTAGTCGATCGGGTGGTGATCGGACTCCATATAAAAGTACGGTGGTAGTGTGGATGATAAGATGGTAATGCTAGCGATGGCCAAGTTAAATTATATTGATTTCTCTTGATGGCTTAAGTGATTTCCTATTTGATGATTGAGGTGTTGCCTATGTTCACTTGATTTAATGATTAACTTTCCTTGCATTTTGTTGATTCATTTTCTTTTCTAAGAAGATGGGTTTTAAGTTATACATACTAGTACTATTCGACAGTACTAACGCCCCTTTTGCCCGGGGCGTTACATCTTTAAATGGATATAGGTGGTTTCACAGTAGGCATTGTTGGTCGCAGCTAGTGGTGCATCTTCTTTTCAGCCGACTTGGTGAGCCCCACTTCATTTCGGGGTCCTGTGTCATTTGTTTTTCATGTACTCTGTATTTTGAGGTATAGCCGGAACCTTGTTACCGACATTTCCACATTACTCTTCAGTTGTATTTAGAAGCTCCGTTAACAGGTTGTGGGTGGTGTTTGATATAGGAAATTAAATTAGAAATATTAGTATTTGGCATGTATGTTTTTCATCATATCTATAAAAATTATAATATTTTGGATATTATGGTTGAAACTGCTAATGGAAACAAATTGGAAGTTATTAATGAAATATTTAAAAAGTATGATTAATGGAGTACATCTCCTCTTTATTCAAAAATGAATTTGGGTAGAATGAAATCTAACAGGCTTGCTCAGTCATGCTTACTCGGTTAAGTGCCGGTCGTGCTCCTCGGTTTTGGGGAATGACAAACTTGGTATCAGAGCCTAAGGTTTTAAAGTGTCCTAGTTGGTAAACGTAGTGTCATTTGTGACATGTGTGTCAAATTTCAGGTCATTCGGAATAGTTTTGACGTGTTTCAACATCGTTGTGGATTTTGGGAAATTTCTAAGTTCTTAGGCTTGAATCCATGTATAATTCGTGATTTTGATGTTATGTGATGTGGTTTGAAGGATCGACTAATTTCGAATGAGGTATTAGGACTGGTTGGTGGTTTTGGTTGAGGTCTCGGAAGCCTCAGGTAGGTTTCGGATGCTCAACGTATAGTTTTTTACTTAAGCCTATAACTGAAGTTGCTGGTTCTGGTGTCTCGCACATGTGGAAGGGGAGCCGCATGTGCGGAGACGCAGGTGCGATAAGGGGTTGCACAGGTGCGGTTTTGCCCAAGGCCGGCTGCGTTTGCAGGTGCGACTGGGAGACCGCAGGTGCGGGACCGCAGATGTAGCCCAGGTACCGCAGGTGCGGCCCCATCCCAATTAATGAGTTTTCGCACCTGCGATGCATTTTCCATAGGTGCGGGACCGCAGGTGCGTCCAATTGGCCGCTGAAGCAAAAATCGCTGGGCAGAAATAAGCAACTTCATAATTTCTAAAATCAATTGGAGCTCGGGATTTGGCGATTCTGTGAGGATTTTGAAGAGGAGATCAATAGGTAACGATTCCTAATCCTATTTCCCTTGTATTTCATCAATCTACAATGAATTCTTCAATCTAGGTAGGGAGAAATGATGTGAAAGTGTTTGAAAATGAGAGAAAGGTCCCCCAATTGAGAATCCAATTTTGAGTGAGATTTCGACGCTCGGTTTTGGTTGAATGTACTCATGAGTGAATGGGTGTTCGGAATTTGTGATTTTTGCCCGATTCCGAGTCGTGGGCTCGAGAGACTTTTAGGGGAATTTCCCTTATTTCGTGCTTAGGCTTCAATTTTATTTGTTGAACTAGTTTCTTGTAATGATATTCACATTATGAAACTTATTTGAATAGATTCGGGCCATTCGGATTTTGGTACTCATGGAAAGAACGTGATTTTGAGTTAATTTGAGTAGTCGGGTAAGTGGCTTGCCTAATTTTGTGTTAGGGGACTTCCCCCTTAGGATATTTGATGCTATGTGTTGTGTGGGCGCCGTGTACGCGAGGTGACGAGTACGTACACGGGCCGTTGTTTAAAAAATCTCATGTTTCTTCCTTACTAAAACAAAATTGTTTTCTCTTCTTTGAACTTGCTCTCATATGATATAATGTTTAGTTTATATTAGGAAAGCATGCTTAAGTGCTTAATTGTCTACTTGATTTTCTGTGTGCCATGATTAGTTAAACCCTTATATGCCTTATTTGTGATTAGCACAAACCGTGTGATTTCGATGTTATGCATGTCATTCATCCTGCGTAGCATATTTAAATTGGGACTACGGACGTATTCCGAGAGATCCCCATGTACTGCATATTTATTTTGGGATTACAGACGTATTCCGGGAGATCACCCTGTACTGCATATTTATTTTGGGACTACAGACGTATTCCGGGAGATCCCCCCTGTACTGCATAATCATTTGGAACTACGGGACGCTATCCCGGGAGACTCCACTTTGTGATATATATTGTGTTGAGCCGAGACCTCTCTTTACTGTAGGACTTATGTTGTTTTTTTATTAAACTGTTTTACTATATACATTACCTATCTTTGTACTGTTTTAAATAGATTTACATAGAAATCCAGTAGAGCCTTAACCTGACCTCGTCACTACCTGACTGGGGTTAGGCTTGGAACTTACTGGGTACCAAATGTGGTGTACTCATGCCCTTTCCTGCACATGTTTTTCGTGTGCGGATCCAGGTACGAGCTATCAGCCTCGTGGATAGTCGATGCTGCTGATTCTAGGAGACTGCAAGGTATTTCTGCCGCGACCACAGAATCCTCCGATTCTCCTTCCATTCTATCTTGCAGAGATGTTCTTATGTACTTTCCAGTTTTTGTTAGAGCTACAATAGTGTTAGATGCTTGTAATTATCTGTGACATTCCGGGTTTTGGGAAGTTATATTTTTGTATGAGCCGAGCGGCCAGTAAGTTATTTATGTCATTGCCCTTATCCCCTTTATTGCCTATGTTTCAATTCAATTTTTCCCTTTATAGTAGGCTTACCTAGTCGTAGAGACTAGGTGCCATCATGACATCTTCGGAGGGTAAATCAGGTCGTGACAATTTGGTATCAGAGCATCTAGGTTCATAGGAATCACAAGTCACAAGCCGATTTATTAGGGTCTCGCGGATCGGTGTGGAGACGTCCGTATATATCTTCGGGAGGCTATGTAACTGTTAAGAACAATCATATTTCTTTGATTTCCTTGTGTGCGAGTTATTGACATAAAAAAAATAAATTCTAAAACTTTATTCTATTCTTTCTCACAGATGGTGAGGACCCACACCCGACGGACTGATGACCAGACACCCCTGTCCCCAGCTAGAGCCGCCAGAGGCAGGGGTAGGAGTAGAGGACGAGCACGCGGTGCAGCCCGAGCACCGACGAGAGAAGCGACAGAGGAGCCTACAGTAGCTCCAACTGGGGAGCCGGCACAAGAGGTCCCTATTGCTGCTCCAGCCCTCCAGGTGGCTTTGGCTCAATCCATGAGCATGTTCAGCACTCTAGCCCAGGCAAGACTATTTACGATAGCTCCTGCTACATCTCAGGCCGGGGGAGGGGGACATACTCCCGCAACCCGCGCTCCTGAGCAGAGAGGCCAGGTTGATCAGGCCCCGTAGTATATTCCTATGCTCCCAGTGGCTTTGGTACAACGTGTGACCAGGGTAGCTGCTACTGAGGCAGAGAAGCTCAGACTTGAGAGGTACAAGAAGTATCACCCACCTACTTTCACTGGACTAGCTTCAGAGAATGCTCTGGGTTTTCTTGAGGAGTGTCATCGTATTATCCGCACTATGGGCATTTGTAACGACCCGACCGGTCGTTTTGAGAATTTAAGCTCCGTTCGACAGCATAAGGTCTTGAATAGATTCAAATTTATGTATATTGACCTGCGTGCATGGTTGGATTTAGTTACCGGATGATTCGAAGTTGAATTGGAAGAATGAATGTTGTTTTGGAAGCTTAAACGGTGAAGTTTTGCCGGAATTTGACTTTTTATATAAATGGCTCCGGAATGAGTTATAGATGATATCAGCAGCTTCGTATGGTGATTTTGGGCTTAGGAGTGCGTCCGGAATGTGTTTTCGAGGTCTGTGGTAGATTTAGGCTTGAATTGACGAAAGTTAGATTTTTATCGATTTCGGCCGATAGGTGAAATTTTGATATCGAGCCCAGAACGAAATTCTGGAAGTGACTGTAGGTTTGTAATGTTATTTGTGACCTGTGTGTCAAATTTGAGGTCATTCTGACTAGTTTTGACGTGTTTCGTTATCGTTTGTAGATTTGGAAATAATGCTTAGTTCTTAGGCTCAAATTCATGTTTAATCCTCGTTTTTGGTGTTATATGATATGGTTTGAAGGCTCGACTAGGTTGAAATGAGGTTATGGGACTAGTTGGTGGTTTTGGTTAAGGCCCCGGGGGCCTCGGGTGTTGGACTTCTGGTGTTTTTCCGCACCTGCAGATGGGGAGCCGCATGTGCTAGAGTCGCAGGTGCGGAAGGGGAATGCAAATGCGAAAGTTGGGAAACTGGGATGAAGCGCATGTGCGCAAACTTGGCCGCACATGCGAGCCCGCAAGTGCGAAACCTAGGCACAGGTGCGAAATCTGGCGACTTAAGTAAATGCGCATGTGCGATTGGTAGGACCGCAAGAGCGGCATTCGCAGCTGTGAGAAAAGGCCGCAGGTGCGAGGATCACTGGGTAGAAAAGGGGGCAGACTCGAGGGTTTGTTAATTTTCACTCCATTTTTTATTTTGAGCTCAAGAGAAGGATATTCTTTGACGGTTTTTCTGAGGAAGCTTGTGGGTAACAATTTCTTACTCGAATTTGGTTTTATTGCATTAATCTATTGTGTTTTTCCTCATTTAATCAAGGAATTTGAGAGTAAAAGTTTGGAAATGGGAGAAAAAGTTCCCCAATTGAAAATCCGAAATTTGAGTGAGGTTTTGACGTCGATTTTGATGATTCTTGTTCGAGTGTTCTCATAAATGAGCGGGTGTTCATAATTTGTATATTTTACCCGATTTCGAGGTGTGGGCCCGGGGTAATTTATGGGCGATTTTCCTAATTTCGCGTCTTAGCTTCAAATTTATTAGTTAAACTAGTTGCTTGTAGTATTATTTACACGGCGCTATTGATTTGATTAGATTTGGGCCATTTGGAGTCGGATACTCGTGGCAAGAACGCGATTTCAAGTTTTATCCGAGCGGTTGAGCTAAGTATCTTGCCTAACCTTGTGTGGGGGAATTACCCCTTAGGATTTGAGTCTTCTATGTTGATTTTTGTCCGTGTACGCGAGGTGACGAGTGTGTGCTCGGACGTATTTGTAGAAGGTTGACCTTTTAGGGTTCTTAGGTCCTTATATTTACCTTGTATGAAGTTGTTCTTGATACGCTTGAGTCCTTATTTGCTAGTTTCCCCTCTACATGCTTTGATTAGAGCTAATTGCTTTAGGATCCACCCTTACCACCTACTTGACTCTGATTTGACTTAACCACAGTTTTTACCTCTCTATCATCATGCTATATTTTCATAAACTACCTATAATTAATTGAATCGTTGAATATCCCTCATAATTTCTCAACCTCAAGGGGTTTAGATAACTTATATCTTAGTCGACTTGTCCTTACTTGGAATTATTTGACTTATGTTGTATTCTCATTGTTGACTTGAATTTTTAGATTTGTTGCTTATCTGTTTTTCCCTGGTCAAGCTTTTCCCTTTACACTTAGTATTCTTTACCTTTATTATTCCTTGTGAACGATGTTCTATTGTTTCTTTGTGAGTTGAAAATTCTTGCATTGATTTATTCGCCGTACCTTGAGTCATTGTCATGATTGCTTTGTATTTGATGTGGTGATGTACGAGTTTTCTGCCGTGCTATAATTATTTTCTTTGGTTGTTGCACTGCATATTTAAATTGGGGACTACAGACGTATTCTGGGAGATCCCCTCTGTACTTCATATTTAAATTGGGGACTCCGGACGTATTCTGGGATATCTCCCATATACTGCATATTTATATTGGGGAGTACAGACATATTCTGGGAGATACCCCCTGCACGCCTCACCCACACTACTATATAAGTATGAAGGCAAGGATCGTGTAGCTTTTACCCGAATGGTCGGGATCGAATCCACAAGGATTCTATAACGGGAGTGAGTGTATAAGTGATCTAAAAGGGTCGAGTGCTTCTAATTGCACTTCTAATCATTTGTTGGTGTTGAACTATGCTAAGTGTATTCTATTATTTGTAAGCTAATTAATGACTAACTTTGTTTTTGTTGTTGTTTTCTAATATTAATAAAGGCACTAGGGTCGTGACCGTTGCCTAGGTGGATACACAACGGGGTTCAATTCTAAGGTCGGGGAATTGGCTAGGGATACAGCTACAACCAATGCACGAAGGTGCTCACTCTATACCACTCGGTAGTTTGAGTGATTTTACCCTAGTTGCCCCTCTCGGGGTCAATTGGGTGCCAATTAATCGAGCAATTCAATATTAGGTAGGGTGTTACTCTCTCGAGGTTTAACCCATTAATTAGGGCTCAAGTAGGGTTTGATCATTTCTGGGTTCAACCCAATTGATTGGGACTACCAGTCTCTTGATAATGCCCTAATTTCCTATTAGGCTAATTTCTAGACTCATGTCTTCTTTCTCAAGAAAAAACCAAGTCATGAAAATGTTGATTAGTGTTTGCAACCACTAATTATAGCAATAAAAACCTTGAACTAGCCTAAATAGCCAACACCCATTAATTTCCCAACCTTAATTTTAAAAACCCATTACATACCCACACTAGGGTTGAGCCACAACCCTAGCTAATGGGTCTAGCTACTCATAATCAAAGATGAAAACAATGATAGAGAATAAGAATAACCCATTTAATTGATTCCTAACAATGAAATTGAAGTTTTCAATTTTAAAAATGCAAGAACAAAGCTAGAGAGATAATAACCCTAAAATATTCACGTGCTCTCTACTAAAGAAATTACCAGATGTGTAAAGAAATTATAAAATAGTCTATTAATAGTTTGTCAAATTTTCGGACAAAAATGTCCCTGCAGGACCACCGCGGACCGCGAAAACACGACCACGGTCTGCGAAAACAATGAGGTTGTTGAACTGCTGGTCTTCTGGTAAGGTTCAATCGCGGACCGTGAAATAAGGACCGCGGTGAAAACTTGCATTGTCTTCAATCCTCACTGGAATGCCACCGCGGACCACGAAATGAGGACCGCGGCCGCGGTGGAAACTTGTATTATTTCCTAAGCTCACTGGAATGCCACCGCGGACCGCGAAATGAGGACCACGACCGTGGTGGATGCTTGCTTACTTTCGACCTCATTGGAATGCCACCGCGGTCCGCGAAACGAGGACCCCGGCCGTGGTGGATGCTTGCCTTACTTTCGACCTCACTGGAATGCCACCGTGGTCCGCAAAACAAAGACCGCGGCCGCGGTGGGTGCTTGCCTTACTTTCGACCTCACTGGAATTCCACCGCGGACCGCGGCCGCGTTGGCCTTTTTTCTTGATCATCTTTGTTGTGTTTGATCCTTGTGCCAGATTCACTCCTGTTTTGAGCATATTTTAGACTGAGTGTCTTCATTTCTGATTCAATCCTGCAACAAGCACAACGTATAAGCTTTTGGGGCCACTTTGAGTACCGTTATATCCAAAATTCATGTATAAGGGAATGGAAAACGAGGCAAAAATCCAAGTTATCAACTCCCCCAAACTTAAGTTCTTGCTTGTCCTCAAGCAAACAAAATAAGTCCCACCCCTATGATAGATTTCACGAAAATTCGGCTGTACTAATGGTGACCTCAACTAGCATCAATTGCAACTAACCATAGTCCCTAATGCGAATGAATCATTGACAATGATTGAACTTTTCAAAACCATAGTTTCAAGTGTGATACAAGAGCTTCAAGGGTTGTTCCAACTCATCAGTGAACTTCTAAATACTACCTCGGTCAGTGTGGATTCCAGACTCTTATTCCGTGACTTTCCCTAAGCATCTCACCTTTAGACTAATGACACTCAGAACGAGGAATATGGGGAATCACTCATCTCTCATCAAGGAAAAAGTCCCAAGTTCGGCTCAAAGTACCATAGGCTTGCCCTTTGTGTAAATCACCACTAATGCAGGTTTAACTCGACATGAGATCATATATGGCTTTTGCGGAATCATGATGAAGTCTTTTGGTTAAGGGCAGGAAGTAATTTGGTCAGAGTGAATCTTATCTTTCCTTAAGCACTTTGTTTTTAACCGTTCTCATATTTTTTTCTTGACTCTTTGAGTCCTTTTATCTTTTGTAGGGTTGGAGAGACATTTTCTCATCAATTCCATCTTCTTCTTATGCTTTCCAAACTTTTGGCATCGCTTTTTCATCAATTCCCTTTATTTCTTCTCTTTGTTCATTCTTTTCTTTTCATTCGTTTTCATTGCCTTTTCTCTCTTCTTTTTTTTGTGCCTTCTTTTTCACTTCATCACATCTATCGTCTCTCCCCTAAACTTATACTTTTTGCCTAGCACCAAGGAAAGATCGGGTGCCAAGAGAGGGTAAAAGAATGGTTGAAGGCTTGTACCTTGGTTTGAAAGAAAGGGGTTAAGGCTCAAACGGGTTGACTAGGGAATATGTATTTTGGAAGGCCATGGAAGTGTTCAATTCTTTTTTCAAGCAAAGAAAAGCCTATAGTCACTTCTCAAGTCAAATTACACCTAGAATTTTGCCTAGACAACACTCAGGGCAAGTTCTAGACTAGTGGCACGAAACTTGGACTTGCAATTGCGAATTTCTCAACACTCACAGCTAAAGGATTGATACAGAAACCGAGTCGAGGGACCACAACGACCTTAGTCGTGTTTTGAGTAACAAAAAAAATGGTCCCGAAGAACCACCCGATGATTATCGGCCAACACAAGAGTCTCAAGATCGTCACTATCACCATCCTAAACACAACGGTTTGTCTTAACCATGGGATCAAAGGAAACTGTGTTAGGCCCAAGTGAAGCTTTTCTTGAGGCACCATTATTGAAAAACAAAACAACAAGAAAAGGAAAATAGACTCAAACCCTTAAGAAGGTTGTCACACCGTCCATCCTTGGGAAGAGCCACCCGATTCACACAAATTCCACCTTTGGAAAGAACCATGGCGTTAAGAAAACCAAAGGCTTATTGCTCGCGCGAAAACCAATCAAGAAGCTACGAAAGAAAAATAAGAAGCTATAAAATAGAAAAGAAATGCGTAAAGTAAAGTAAAGTAAAGTGCGTGGGATAGAATGAATATGTACATTAGGGGAATTAGATGAATATATATAGGGGTTGAATATTTACAATGGATAGTTAACTTATACATACCAAAATGGAAAATAACATAAAGAAAAAGAAGAAAAATATTGTTTGCATTATACAACCCAATGTAGCCAAAATCAAATGCCTATAGGGCCACTCCCCCAACTAAGAGATAGCATTGTCCTCAATGCTATATAAAAAAATAGTGCACAAAATATGGGAGAGAGAGAGAGAGAGTAAAGAAAACTCCCTATTGGCCCTCGTCCTGCTGTGGTCTCTGCTGCTGTGTCTGTGAGGGGATAGGATCTACCTGAGACCGGGACTGTGAAGGATCAGGATCTGCTACTGGCTGTGTCTGTGAAGGAGCTGGGTCTGCTACTGCCTGTGATGGAGCTCCGGTGGGCTGAGCCTCCTGGCTCTGTGCCTGAGTCTGCTCTGTGTGAGGGTCTGCCAGTACAAGTCTGATGTCCTGAGCACAGGCATAACCTTCCTCTTCTTCAATGGCCTCACCGGATCCTCCTCCCGCACTGACTGAGGCTCTGGCTGCTGCTGTGGTTGTGGCTCTGCTAGTAGCATCTCCAATGGAATCTGATCACCTATTAGCTTGTCGACCTCCTTCTCAACTTAGCCACCTCCTCCTTTGACGCCCGAGTCTTCCTCAACTTCTTTGTTTCTCTGGCTAGCTTTGTCAATGCACTCTCATGTGCACCCACCGCGTCCAGGATTTTCTTCTGGTTTTCCAAAATTTCTTTCAGAGTGTCCTCAATGGACTGTAGGACCTGTGGTGGGGGAGGAGTAGCTGGGGCTGCCACAGCTGTAGAAATTGCAGTCAACTTTGTAGTAGTTGACTGCATCTAATTGTTGAGGCTTGTCAGTGTTAGGTTCAGCTGGTGAGAAGTCATGGGATAGGCTCTGATGGAGGGAATGTCAGTGGCGGTGGAGGTACATGGGCTTGGAACCTCCTCTGGAATGGCAGGCCGGGGAAGGGAAGGTTCTACCACCACCACTGGCTCTTCAGACTGGCTAGTGGAGGCAACAGACTTACCCTTTGACTTGTTTTTAGGGTTGTCCTCATCCTTCAAATCATACCAAGAAAAGGGCGCTTTGGTCTTGACTTTGGTGTCAAAGCGCTTCTTGGTGACCTCCTGGTCTTCACAGTACATTGTCAGATAATGAGGAAAAGGATAAGAAGTATCACCTGTGCTGACAACCCGACTAATGACCTCAGACATCACATTCCCCACATTGATGGGGTACCCAGCCATGATAGATGCCACCAGCACAGCCCGACTGAGGGGGAGGGTCTGGTCATGATGGGTCGGGTCTAGCCTGCTGCATACAAAATTTTCCCACCCTTTTGCTTCGAATTTAAGGGTCTTCCTGGTGATAGTGTTCCCAGCAGTTAGCCACTCCGGAGTCTCCCCGGGCTTAGCCAAGTGTAAAGCCAACCAATTTCTAGCAGTATCCTTTTCTTCCAATTTCTCCCGGTACAAGGAATCATCCACATCATCCATCTCCAAATAGTCATTGAGTGAAACTCCATCAAAAGGCACTGTGAGATTGCGGACTTGGGATGCCTTTGAGTCCTTTTCAAGAAATAGAAAATTTGTGTACAACTCCTTCACTATGTGCCCATTTGCATCCGGGAGATGCTCAGTGAAGTAAGACCACCCTTTTCTGTCTCGGAACTGCTGCTTCACGTTGGGGTTGTAGGTAGACAAATCTTTAAGTGAAAAGGTACGTTCTGGAATAAGTGACCGCGCAGTCCACAATTCCCTGAATCTGTGAAAGGCCTTCTCACTGACAAAACGATCTTTCCACGCATCCGGATTCCGAGTGCGCTCGACCCCTTCAACCACCTGTTCATCCCCCTTGCTATCACTTGAATTCTTCCCAGATAAGGATGTTGTAGGGGAAGTAGAATATGAGTGTGCGCTGGAGGCGGATTTAGCTGGGGAAGCTGCCTGTGCTGGGGCCGGGAGAGATGAGACAGGGTCCATTGGAGATGACTGCGATGAGGTCTCCTTTGACGGAGCATACTCACTTCCCGATAGTGAAGGAGGGGATTCTGTAACCCGACCGGGCCGTCGGGATGACTGAGGAGGAATTGAAACTTTGGACGGTTGCCTTGGTGCCCCCGGGCCTCTCCCCCTTTGAGATTCTCCTCTACCAGTGTGTTTACGACCGCCTCTTCGAGATAGCACCATTGCCTGTAAAGTACACATAGGTGAACATGGTTAGTTTCCCGAGCATTGTTGTGCAGACACTTCAGTAACAATGAAGACTAAATGCACTACTTTTAGGCCACCGCGGACGGTGAAAAGTAAACCGCGGACCGCGGTAGGGACCCTCTGATGAGAAAGACTCTATGGACCTTCACATTGCGGGCCGTGAAAAATCGATCGCGGCCACGAAGTAAGATCCAGTGTAGTATCAGTTCTGGAAGACAGGGACCACGGACCGCGGTGAAAACTTGCATTGTCTTCAATCCTCACTGGAATGCCACCGCAGACCGCGAAATGAGGACCGCGGCCGCGGTGGAAACTTGTATTATTTCCCAAGCTCACTGGAATGCCACCGCGGACCGCGAAATGAGGACCGCAACCATGGTGGATTCTTGCCTTACTTTCGACCTCACTGGAATGCCACCGCAGTCCGAAACGAGGACCGCGGCCGCGGTGGATGCTTGCCTTACTTTCAACCTCACTGGGATTCCACCGCTGTCCACGAAACAAAGACCGCGGCCGCGGTGGGTGCTTGCCTTACTTTCGACCTCACTGGAATTCCATCGCGGACCGCGGCCGCGGTGGCCTTTTTGCTTGATCATCTTTGTTGTGTTCGATCCTTGTGCCGGATTCACTCCTGTTTTGAGCATATTTTAGAGTGAGTGTCTTCATTTCTGGTTCAATCCTGCAACAAGCACAACGTATAAGCTTTCGGGGCCACTTTGTGTACCGTTATATCCAAAATTCATGTATAAGGGAACGAAAAACGAGGCAAAAATCCAAGTTATCACTCCCTGTACTGCATATTTACTTTGGGACTATAGACGTATTCCGGGAGATCCCCCAGCACTGCATATTCACTTTGGGACTATAGACGTATTCCGGGAGATCCCCCAGCACTACATATTGTTTTGGGACTACGGACGTATTCCGGGAGATCTTCTGTATTGTGTGATAAATTCGGAACTACGGGACGGGGTCCCGGTAGACTATATCAAAGGAATTATGTTTGAAAGACAATTATTTGTAAAGTCCAATTTGAAAATAATTACCTTGAACAAAACTATGTTTTAAGGACATTCCTTTGGAAAAACAATACTTGAAAAATGTTCATGTTAAACAAAACTATGTTGAAGGATATTCCTTTGGAAAAGAATATTTGAAAATGCTTATGTTAAATAAAACTATGTTGAAGGATATTCCTTTGGAAAAGAATATTTGAAAATGCTTATGTTAAATAAAACTATGTTGAAGGATATCCCTTTGGAAAAGAATACTTGGAAAATGTTTATGTTGAAGAAAACTATGTTTAAAAGACACTTTCTTTGGAGAAGTATATTTGAAAAGCTTTTATCTTGAAGAAAACTATGTTTGAGAGACATATCTTGGGAAAATTATATTTCAAAAGAATTTCCCTTTAAAAAGGATATTACCTTAAAGCTTTCAATATAGAAACTTGCGGGTGAAAGTTTACACTCGATGATTTTGACCATTTTAATGGTATTTGTGGCTAAGGCCTAGTGTGGAGACTAATGCAGTGTTGAGTTACTACTTGTCCTTATTGTGTTGTGATTTTCGGACTTGGGCTGTGTTCCCGTCCATCCATTCTGTGTATTATTATGACGTTCCGCCGTTAATTGCTGTATTTCCTTCCGCATTGTAGTTGTTATGTTGTCAATTATATTGTGTAGTCATTAGATAGGTGTCATGCCCTGTCATTCCTATATTTATGCCTGTTAATTTATTAGACCAGTAGGTGTCTTGACTAGTCCTCATCACTACTTCAGTGAGGTTAGTCTTGATACTTACTGGACCGCTGTGGTGTGCTTATTCTACAGTTCTGCACATTTTTGTGCAGATCCAGGTATCGATCATTAGTAGCTGTGTGGGTTCTTGCTGAGGAGACTCAAGTTAAACCTGTCGTCGTGTTCGCAGGCTTCAGAATCACCTTCTTATTCTGTATTTACACTGTTTTACTTACTTCCGAACAGTTGTATTTAGAAGTTGTGGTAACCTTATAAAGCTTATGATTTGTACTAGGTGCCGTCACGATACCCAACAGAGGGAAATTTGGGTCATGACAAGTTGCTATCAAAGCCCTAGGTTCATAGGTGCTACGAGTCATAAGCGAGTTTAGTAGAGTCTTGCGAATTGGCACGGAGACGTCTGTACTTATCTTCGAGAGGCTACAGAACTATTAGGACAATTCCTCTTTTTTCATTCCTATATTCATTGATTTTGAAGTTTGAAACTATCATTCCATTCTCTCACTGATGGTGAGAACACGAGTTGTGGTTCTGGATGACGTTACCTCGGGGAAGATGTCACTAGGGGCAGAGGCAGAGGTCGACGAGGAGCACGTGTCACAGTAAGGACACCTACCAGAGCAACCGTTGAGGAGCCGCCAACAGTTCTAGTTAGGGGTCAGGTACCGAAGGCGCTTGGTTTTACCCGCGGACTTCAGGAGACTTTAGCACAGTTCCTGAGCATGTTCGGTACATTGGCTCAGGCGGGATTGGGTTTGGGTACTCCAGTTACTTCACCGATCGAGGGAGGAGCCCAGAATCCCATCGCCCACACTCCAGAGCAGCGAGTTCACGTTGGTCAGGTTCTAGGTGTCATGATGACACAACCTGAGGTTCCAATTCAGCTTATGGTCAGAGCAACAACATCGTAGGGAGAGCAACTTACATTTTCAAGGTTCAAGAGATATAACCTTCCTACATTCAACGGAATTGCTTCAGAGAGTGCACAGGGGTTTTTGGAGGAGTTCCATAGCATCCTCCACACTTTGGATATTTTTGAGGCGAGTGTGGTTGTTTTTACTACGTTCTAGCTTCAGGGAGCGGCGTATCACTGGTGGCGGCCACGTGAGTTAGGTAGCCTAACCGAGTCAGCTTCACTTACATGGGGTCAGTTTTCAAAGACGTTGTTGATAGAGTTTGTACCTCAGTCTCTTCGGGATGCATGGCACATGGAGTTTGAGCAGCTGCGCCAGGGCACTATGTCAGTATTAGAGTATGCCATCAGATTCAGTGATTGCCCAGGCATGCACCTGCCTTAGTCGCTACAGTTAGATGGCGGGTCCGTAGGTTCATTGAATGGCTCAGGCATGATATTCGGTTTAGCATGGCTCAAGAGTTGGAGTCATATGTTTCGTTTCAGCAGGTGGTAGGGATCGCTTGCCGGTTAGGGGGCATGTGGGACCGAGAGAGAGAGGACAGACAAGATCAAGAGAGAGAGTCCAGGGAGGCGAGGAGGCCTTGTAGACCGGAGATATCTGTTGGTCCTTATTTTAGAGGCAGGGTGCGTCACGGTACAGGTTTTGTGGGTCAGCCAGTTCAGTTTGCATTACCGGCTTCACATGGGGTTTGAGGTACTCGTGGGCCTCAGAGTACTCGTATTGCTTAGTTTCCACAGCCACGCCAGCAAAGAGGTTGTTTTGAGCGTGGAGATACCAGTCAGAGGGTGAGAGATTGTCCCAGGCTCCGGGCAGATGTGTTACTGCAGGGAAGACGCCTAAGAGGGGAAGGCTCGGACCGTCGATGTGTTTCATATAGTAGGCTGGAGGCCGTGGTGTCAGATGTTATCGTACAGGTATGTTTTTATTTTTTACAGAGGGGAACCATTTGTATTTCATTATAGCTCTGCTGGTTGGGACGAGTTCCCTCATTTGTTGTTTCATTTATGAGTGAGTTTCATGCTTTGCACTCTATTTTCGTGTTTGCCCCTGTTGGGAGATTCGGTAAGTGGTAGCCTGTGTCTATCATTTGTTTCTATTCATTTTTTTGAGAGATATGAGACTAGTAGTGAATTCCTGTTGTCCAGTGCGGTAGGCTTGATGTGATTCATGAGTATAGTGGTTACGAGCGATGATTCTTATGCTCCATTAATGTGGGAGCCAGCACGTGTTGTAATTTTGTTGAAGGAAGTGATCTTGTGAAAGGTTCCAGTTGGTGGGACATATATCATATTTGTGATTTAGAGTTGAGGGCGAAATCCTCGTGATTTCATGTGATTTAAAGTGTTCGAACCGGGATTTGTACCGTGATATAAGTTATACCAGGATGGGATCCTTGTGATTTATTCATATGCTTTACTTCTTCCTTGTTATATTGCTTTAGTAGGTCAGTATTGATAGAGAGTTGTGCCTGTGGGCTTGTTTGGTAGTTTCCTTATGTGTTCCTCCTTTCATATTCAATCACTTTTGTTCTGTGCTCCTTGAGTTTTATCTTGCGAGGTGTTTGCCCGGTGGTGTTAGTTGTGGCTTGGTGATTTGGGTGTCAAAGTTATGAGGTCTTCGTGTTTCTTGCATTATTATCAGTGTGATGGAGGTTTGGAATAGAGTTCTATCAGATTGAGGCTAATTGTCGGTGTTGAGTTGATTTCGGGAAACTATTATGATCAGAAGTGTTATTAAGGGCCTATGTGTGGTGCGTTATGTTGTGTGGTCGTACCTTGTGGGTGTAGGCATGAGTTGATGCATCTTGTTGAGGCTGATGCCGGATATGGATTTGGAATTAGGCCTTTTTGGAAGTAAAGAGAAGGTGAGAAATTAGGGTATGAGGCTTATCGGCGCTGGTAGGAAGGCTAAATTAACTTGTTATGGTGTCGTTAGTCTTATATAGATTGGGGTGACATGGGATCACCCGCGAGTGTGTGTTGGAAGTGTGCATTCAGTGATTGGATGAGTTCGAGGTGAATCTTGGCACGTTCGAGGACGAACGTTTGTTTTAAGAATGGGAGAATGTAACAACCCGACCAGTCGTTTTGAGAATTTAAGCTCCGTTCGGTGGTATAAGGTCTTGAACAACTTCACATTTGTGTATATCGACATGCGTGCATGGTTGGATTCAGTTACCGGATGATTCGAAGTCGAACTGGAAGAAGGACTGTTGTTTTGGAAGCTTAAATGGTGAAGTTTTGACCGGAATTTGACTTTTTATGTAAATGGCTGTGGAACGAGTTATGGATGATGTCATCAGCTTCGTATGGTAATTTTGGGCTGAGGAGCGCGTCCGGAATGTGTTTTCGAGGTCTGTGGTAGATTTAGGCTTAAATTGGCGAAAGTTAGATTTTCGACGACTTTGGGCGATAGGTGAAATTTTGATATCGAGCCCGGAACGGAATTCCGGAAGTTGATGTAGGTTCGTAATGTCATTTTTGACCTGTGTGTCAAATTTGAGGTTATTCAGACTAGTTTTGACGTGTTTCGACATCGTTTGTAGATTTGGAAAGAATGCTTAGTTCTTAGGCTCGAATTCATGTTTAATACTCGTTTTTGGTGGTATGTGATGTGGTTTGAAGGCTCGACTAGGTTGAAATGAGGTTATGGGACTGGTTGGTGGTTTTGGTTGAGGCCCCCGGGGCCTCAGGTGTGTTTCGGATGCTCAACAGGAAGGATTTTGGACTTAGGCTATTGCTGGTGTTGGACTTCTGGTGTTTTTCCGCACCTGCGGATGGGGAGCCGTAGGTACGAAAGGGGAACGCAGATGCGGAAGTTGGGAAGCTGGGGATGGAGCGCAGGTGCATAAATTTGGCCGCACCTGCGAGCCCGCAGGTCCGAAACCTGGGCGTAGGTGCGGAATCTGGCGACTTAAGTAAATGCGCAGGTGCGATTGGTAGGACCGCATGAGCGGAATGCGCAGGTTTGAGGATCGTTGGGAAGAAAAGGGGGCAGAATCGAGGGTTTGTTCATTTTCACTCCATTTTTGGTTTTGAGCTCGAGAGAAGGTGATTCTTTGACGTATTTTCAGAGGAATCTTGTGGGTAACGATTTCTTACTCGAATTTGGTTTTATTGTATTAATCTATTGTGTTTTTCCTCATTTAATCAAGAAATTTGAGAGTAAAAGTTTGGAAATGGGAGAAAAAGTTCCCCAATTGAAAATCCGAGATTTGAGTGAGATTTTGACGTCGGATTTTGATGATTCTTGTTCGTGTTTCTCATAAATGAACGGTGTTCATAATTGGTAAATTTTACCCGATTTTGAGATGTGGGCCCGGGGTACTTTATGGGCGATTTTCCTAATTTCGCGCCTTAGCTTCGAATTTATTAGTTAAATTAGTTGCTTGTAGTATTATTTACACGATGCTAGTGATTTGATTAGATTTGGGTCATTTGGAGTCGGATACTCGTGGCAAGAACGTGATTTCAAGTTTTATCGGAGTGTTGATGTAAGTATCTTGCCTAACCTTGTGTGGGAAAATTACCCCTTAGGATTTGAGTCTTCTATGTTGATTTTTGTCCGTGTACACGAGGTGACGAGTGTGTGCTCGGAATTATTTGTAGAAGGTCGACCTTTTAGGGTTCTTAGGTCCTTATATTTACCTTGTATGAAGTTGTTCTTGATACGCTTGAGTCCTTATTTGCTAGTTTCCCCGCTACATCCTTTGATTAGAGCTAATCGCTTTAGGATCCACCATTACCGCCTACTTGACTCTGATTTGACTTAACCACAGGTTTTACCTCTCTATCATCATGCTATATTTTCATAAACTACCTATAATTAATTGAATCGTTGAATATCCCTCATAATTGCTCAACCTAATAAGGGGTTTAGATAACTTATATCTTAGTTGACTTGTCCTTACTTGAAATTATTTGACTTATGTTGTCTTCTCATTATTGACTTTAATTTGTGGATTTGTTGCTTGTCTGTTTTTCCCTGGTCAAGCTGTTCTCTTTACACTCAGTATTATTTACCGTGATTGTTCCTTGTGAAAGATGTTCTACTATTTCTTTGTGAGTTGAAGTTATTGCATTGATTTATTCGCCGTACCTTGTGTTATTGTCATGATTGCTTTGTATTTGATGTGGTGATGTACGAGTTTTCTGCCGTGCTATAATTATTGTCTTTGGTTGTTGCACTGCATATGTAAATTGGGGACTACAGACGTATTCTGTGAGATCCCCCCTGTACTGCATATTTAAATTGGGGACTACAGACGTATTCTGGGAGATCCCTCATGTATTGCATATTTAAATTGGGGACTACGGACGTATTCTGGGAGATCACCCTTGTACTGCATATTTACTTTGGGACTACAGACGTATTCCGGGAGATTCCCCAACACTGCATATTTACTTTGGGACTACAGACGTATTCCGGGAGATCCCCCAGCACTGCATATTGTTTTGGGACTACAGACGTATTCCGGAAGATCCTCTGTATTGTGTGATAAATTTGGAACTACGGGACGGGATCCCGGTAGATTTTATCAAAGGAATTATGTTTGAAAGACAATTATTTGGAAAGTCCAATTTGAAAACAATTACCTTGAATAAAACTATGTTAGAAGGACATTCCTTTGGAAAAGGAATATTTGAAAAATGTTCATGTTAAACAAACTTATGTTGAAGGATATCCCTTTGGAAAAGAATATTTGAAAATGCTTATGTTAAATAAAAGTATGTTGAAGAATATCCCTTTGGAAAAGAATATTTGGAAAAGGTTATGTTGAAGAAAACTATGTTTAAAGGACATTTTCTTTGGAGACGTATATTTGAAAAGCTTTTATCTTGAAGAAAACTATGTCTGAGATACATCTCTTGGGAAAATTATATTTCAAAAGAATTTCCTTTAAAAAGGATATTACCTTAAAGCTTTTAATATAGAAACTTGTAGGTGAATGTTTACACTCGAAGATTTTGACCATTTTAATGGTATTTGTGGCTAAGGCCTAGTGTGGGGACTAATGCAGTGTTGAGTTGCTACTTGTCCATATTGTGTTGTGATTTTCAGACTTGAGCTGTGTTCCCGTCCATCCATTCTGTGTGTTATTATGATGTTCCATCGTTAATTGTTGTATTTCCTTCCGCATTGTAGTTGTTATGTTGTTAACTATATTGTGTAGTTATTAGATAGGTGTCATGCCCTGTCATTCCTATATTTATGCCTATTAATTTATTAGACCAGTGGGTGTCTTGACTATTCCTCGTCACTACTTCACTGAGGTTAGTCTTGATACTTACTGGGCACCGCTGTGGTGTGCTCATTCTACACTTCTGTACATTTTTGTGCAGATCCAGGTATCGATTATTAGTAGCTGTGTGGGTTCTTGCTGAGTAGACCCAAGGTAAACCTGTCATCGTGTTCACAGGCTTCAGAGTCACCTTCCTATTCTATATCTACACTGTTTTACTTACTTCCAAACAATTTTATTTAGAAGTTGTAGTAACCTTATAGAGCTTATGACTTGTACTACCGGATTTTGAGAATATGCATTGTATAAAGGAATTGTTTATTTCAGAAAAATATTTGATTTTTGTTTATTATTGTTGCTATTCCATGAGTTAAAGGCTTACCTAGTCCTTAAGACTAGGTGCCATCACGATACTCAACAGAGGAAAATTTGGGTCGTGACAACATTATAGAGACCAGTGGGGTTTCTTTCACCGTTTTCCAGCTGAGGGGAGCGGTATATGAGTGGTGGCGTGCCTATGAGCTGAGTAGTCCGGACGAGGCAGCCTCACTCACTTGGACTCAGTTTTCAGAGATGTTCTTGTGAGAGTATGTTCCTCAGAGCCTCAGGGATACTTGGCGCACGGAGCTCGAGCAGTTGTGCCAGGGTACTATGACTGTGTCGGAGTATGCAGTCTGTTTCAGTGAGTTGGCTCTGCATGCACCAGCCTTGGTTACCACAGTCAGAGAGAGGGTTCACCGCTTCATTGAGGGACTTCACCCGCGTATTCGGACCAGTATGGCCAGAGAGTTGGAGATGGATATCACTTATCAGTAGACAATGAGTTTTGCCAGGAGAGTAGAGGGCACGTTTTCCCGGGACCGAGAGGAGAGAGAGGCCAAGAGGTCTCGAGAGACTGGCCATTTTTCAGGAGCTCGTGCACCAGCAACACGCTACGGTAGGGGCTTTGTGGGTCGCCCTGTTCATTCAGCTTGTTACATCCCGTACTTTTCTAAAGATGATTTGTGACAATAAGACCCCGTAAGTTTAACAACCTTGATACCGTTAGATATATTTTGATATGGTATTTATATTGAGTGGAATATTCTTATAAAAATTTTAAAAATATGATTTTATATAATTATTAATATTAATACTTTCAAATATATTTTAGATTATACACAACAATATAAGGATATTTTGTTAGACGTTATAAAGACGGATGAGTATGAATAGATGATGGCATCTTTGTCATTTCATTAGTTTTAGTTCGTGAATTGCTAAAATATACATAGTCCTATTTCATATTTTATCTCGAATAAAAAAATTATATTTATAAGAAGAAACAAATTTACCAAAAATCAAGGTGCAAATTATGCTGATTTAAGTGAGGAGATTGATTCTTTTTATTACCAAACAATATACTACTAGCCATGCTGAGTATAGCTAGATCTTATTTGATTGACTACACGTAATATAATATCTTATTTGATTTCGTTGAACGAATATTTGCGATTAATTGAGGTGCTTTTACGTATTTTAATCGTATTCTTAATTGATGGCCAAATGACTTCCATACTCTTAAATGAAGTTAAATAATTCGTTGTCGAGAATAAAAGAAATTAAGATAGTAATCTTTTTAATATTATCTAAAAATTTAAAATTATTATCTACGCACAAAGTTGACGTTAAATTACTTTGTTTATATATTTCAAATGTATTTTAGTAACAGTGCTTTGCAAACGGAAGTTTTTATTAGATCCAACAAAAGGATTAAACTTGTACATTATATCAACATCTCTTCAATTTTGGAGAAAAAAAAAACAATTTGCAAGTTTAATTTTGTTCAAACAAGTGATTGATGCTATAAGAATTACAGTATCAACTTTCATTATTTTACTCCAAACTAGTGATTGATATAATATTAAGATTACAACAATTCATTATTATTTTGACAAGATAGTGATGCTAACTCAATTATATATGTAAGTAGCTACCTTATAAGAAAGGGTGTCATTGTTACGGGAAAATACACTGTGTAGTTAGGTAAAATAATTAATAATATGTATATATTACCATTTTAAGAATTAAGCGTACGAAAATGTTTACTCTTTATATGAGATTAGAAAAATTAAAAGTTGAGAAAATATGTATATATATATATATAGTTTTTACATGGGCGTTTTGATAAAATAATGATGTATGTATTTATTGTATAAGATACCATATGATCATGGTAGTATGATTTATAAAGCATATTAAAAAAAAGTAGAATTTTACGTAATTTGAAACAATTCTTACTTATGCAGGTAATTGATTAATTATCGAGTAATGAGACACTAACCAATTACCTAATAAATGGATAAAAATTAACATTTTTTCACCCCCACCCCACATGGCAACACCCCTTAAAGTTAATGTATGACTTTTAAGTCATAGAGATCATGTGGCATATGATTAGGTGAGTACTATGTTTCCACTCTTTTATGCACGGTTCCTTGCCGTTGTCTGTATCTATGTATATTATTTATATATATTATGTTACATAACGATATTACAAATTGTTTATTACAGTGTCTGTTGTGCACTTCTCAAGAGCATAAAAGAAATTAAGAAAATAAACTTGAATATAATAACGAATCAATAATTACCAAGGGACATATGTTTAGCCTGACGTACTGAGATGAGTCTTGAAAAAGTGATCTTAGTCTTAAGTGTTAATTGAGAGGTTGTACTTGTTATAGGAGTTCACCAGGATGAGATCCCCTTGAGAACACAGATATGTAGGGAAGAAGCACTTCAAAATATGTACATGGAAATTTATGGACTGCTTTTGTTAGTATAGAAATTCTCAAGCTTTCCAATTTAAAAAGGGTCATTTAATATGTACTCGCTAAGTAAATCCACGGTGACATCAAAACAAGAGATTCACATATTTGTCACAAAAAGTTGGAGGAGGTAGAACGATGTTTCTTGCAAAAGGTGGATAAAAGGCAAAAGCCAAGTAATGTTTCTTATAGGAGGATCAAAGTGCTTATGAAATTGGCTAATAAACAGGAGGCCCTTAAGCTTTTGTCAGAAAAGATGGCTTCTTTTGGTTCCCTGTAATTGAAGATTATTGACTACCCATGAAAGAACCTTTTTAACCGGTCAATAAAGGTTTTCTCTGACGATGTAGCAGAATTGACTCAGGTATGTTAAGGCTATTCCTTCTCTTTTTTGGCATGATCCGTACAATACAAACGAAACAAACAAATGCACAACTTTCATACATGACTCCATTCATAGAAGTATTAGAGGTGCCTATGTTTTTGAATTTTCATGTGTCCTATTATTTTATCATCTGTTCATGGGTCTCAGAAAAATACGTAAGTTGAAAAACGTTTATTTCATGATATTAATCAGAGGCATAATGGCCTTATGACGTACCGAGAGATTTTATTAACGTATTTCATATGCATTTCATGCATTTATATATGCACATTGACCCATGACCAGATGGTGTTATATACGCGTATATATGTATATTATATGTATATGGGATATGGAAAAAGGTTACGGCGTTCTATACGCACAATCACCTGATCAGTTGGTGTACGTTATGATTTTGCCCACAGTGGCCGAGGTGATATGATGGGATGCCCTCAGAGGCTTGATGATGTCACGTACATACAGACATATGCATTACATGAAATTTATATGCATATGCATGACATTATAAATATATTATGATTTACAGAGCTATCCAGACTTACAGGTTGAGTCCTTTACTCCATGTTTCTTCCATGTCCTTTATATACTGATTTACATGCCTTAAATACACAGTACATTATTCGTACCGATGTCCTTTTGTTGGGGACGCTGCATTTATGCCTGTAGGTATAAATAATCAGTTTGACGATCCCTCATTATAAACGAGATTGACATTCAACGAAGGATCGGTAAGACTCCACCTCATTCGGAGTGCAGCCGAGTCTATGAGTCACCGTATCAGAGTTTTTCCACAGACTTATGGGTTGGCCGGTACCCTATCCCATCTGATGTCAAATAATCTTAGAGGCTTTGTAGACAGAGGTTCAGTTTGTACAGTATGTCAGAGGCTTTGACGACCCATATGTATTCATGTCTTAAGAATGATAGTTTATTGATACAGTGTTGCCCACTTATAGTTATACATTATGAGTTGCAGAGTGGTTCGCTTGGGCCAGTGCGGCACCGGGTGCCAGCCACGCCTCCCAAGGTTGGGGGCGTGACAAAGTGGTATCAGAGTGGGTCGTGTCCTAGAGAGTCTACAAAGCCGTGCCTAGTAGAGTCTCACTTATGGGTGTGTTGCACGCCACATTTATAATTGAGAGGCTATAGGGCATTTATTAAATGTTACCCTTCTTTTGTTTCCAAATCGTGCCATAGAGCTGAGTCGTACAAAGTCAATATGAAGCTTTCGCAAGATTTCGTATATACCAGAGGTGCAAGTATCACAGTAGAGCTTTAAGGCGTAGATGTAATTTAGACCTATATAGAAGGGAGGTTATGAAAGCGACAGAAGATGCGATGCGAGATTGAAAAGTAAGTTAGGTAAAATAAAGGAGAAGAAGATACGAGATACTCAAGTACAAAAGGTTGTGAATAGTCCAGATCTCAGATAGAGGCTGGATTTTAGTTTACTATACATAGGAGACCCTAGCGAAAGGTTTGAAAATCTCAAAGAATTAACATTCGAGGATGAATGTTTCTAAAGGAGGGAAGGATGTTACATCCTGTACTTTTCTAAAGAGGATTATTGACCATAATACCCTGTAAGTTTAACAACCTTGATACCGTTAAAAATATTTTGATATGGTATTTTTATTGAGTGGAATATTTTTGTAAAAAAATTTAAAAAATATGATTTTATATAGTTATTAATATTACTACTTTCGAATATATTTTAGATTATACACAATAATATAAGGATATTTTGTTAGACGTTATTTTAAGACGGATGCGTCTGAATAGATGATGGCATCTTTGTCATTTCATTAGTTTTAGTTCATGAATTGCTAAAATATACATAGTCTTATTTCATATTTTATCTCGAATAAATAAAAAATATTTATAAGAAGAAACAAATTTACAAAAAATCAAGGTGCAAATTATGCTGATTTAAGTGAGGAGATTGATTCTTTTTGTTACCAAACAATGTATTACTAGCCATGCTGAGTATAACTAGAACTTATTTGACTGACTATACGTAATATAATATCTTATTTGGTTTCGTTGAAGAATATTTGCGATTAATTGAGGTGCTTTTACATATTGTAATTGTATTCTTAATTGATGGCCAAATGACTTCCATACTCTTAAATGAAGTTAAATTATTCATTGCCGAAATTAAAAGAAATTAAGATAGTAATCTTTTTAATATTATCTAAAAATTTAAAATTATTATCTACGCACAATTTTGACGTTAAATTACTTTGTTTATATATTTCAAATGTATTTTAGTAACAGTGCTTTGCAAACGGAAGTTTTTATCAAATCCAACAAAAAGGATTAAACGTGTACATTATATCAAAATCTCTTCAGTTTTGAAAAAAAAGAAAACAACTTGTAAGTTTAATTTAGTTCAAACAAGTGATTGATGCTATAAGAATTACAGTATCAACTTCCATTATTTTACTCCAAACTAGTGATTGATATAATATTAAGATTACAAAAATTCATTATTATTTTGACAAGATAGTGATGCTAACTCAATTATATATGTAAGTAGCCACCTTATAAGAAAGGGGTGTCATTGTTACGGGAAAATACACTGTGTAGTTAGGTAAAATAATTAATTATATTTATATATTACCTTTTTAAGAATTAAGCGTACGAAAATATTTACTCTTTATATGAGAATAGAAAAATTAAAAGTTGAGAAAATATGTATGTGTGCGTATATATATATATATATATATATTTAGATTGACGTTTTAATAAAATAATAGTGTATGTATTTATTTTTTAAGGTACCATATGACCATGGTGTATAAAGTATATTAAAAATAAGTAGAATTTTAAATAGTTTGAAATAATTCTTAATTATGCGGGCAATTGGTTAATTACCGTTAACAAGACACTACCTAATAAGCTAATAAATGGATAAAGCATAATATTTTTTTACCCCCACCCCCACGTGGCAGCAACCCTTAAAGCTAATGTATGATTTTTAAGTCATAGAGATCAGGTGGCATATGTTAAGGTGAGTAATATGTTTCCACTCTTTTATGCACGCTTCCTTGCTGTTGTCTGTATCTATGTATATTATTTATATATATTATGTTATATAACGATATTACAAATTGTTTATTACAGTGTCTGTTGTGAACTTCTCAAGAACATAGAAGAAATTAAGAAAAATAGACTTGAATATAATAACGAATCAATAATTACCAAGGGACATATGTTTAGCCTGAAGTACTGAGATGTTCGGTCTTGAAAAAGTGATCTTAATCTTAAGTGTTAATTGAGAGGTTGTACTTGTTATAGGAGTTCACCAGGATGAGATCCCCTTGAGAACACGGATATGTAAGGAAGAAGCACTTCAAAATATGTATATGAAAATTTCTGGACTGCTTTTGTTAGTATAGAAATTCTCAAGCTTTCCAATTTAAAAAGGATCATTTAATATTTACTCACTAAGAAAATCCACGGTGACATGAAAACAAGAGATTCACATCTTTGTCACACAAAATTGGCGGAGGTAGAGCGATGTTTCTTTCAAATGGTGGATAAAGGGAAAAAGCCAAGTAATGTTTCTTATAGGAGGATCAAAGTGCTTATGGAATTGGCTAATAAACAGGCCCTTAAGCTTTTGTCAGAAAAGATGGCTTCTTTTGGTTCCCTGTAATTGAAGATTATTGACTACCCATGAAAGAACCTTTTTAACCCGTCAATAAAGGTTTGCTCTGACGATGTAGCAGAATCGGTTCAGGTATATTAAGGTTATTCCTTCTCTCTTTTGGCATGATCCATACAATACAAACGAAACGAGCAAATGCACAACTTCCATAAATGACGCTATTCATAGAAGTAATAGAAGTGTCTATGTTCTTTAATTTCCATGTGTCCTATTATTTTATCATGTGTTCATGAGTCTCAGAAAAATACGTAAGTTGAAAACGGTTTATTTCATGATATAATCAGAGGCATAATGGCCTTATGACGTACCGAGAGATTTTATTAACGTATTTCATATGCATTTCATGCATTTATATATGCACATTGACCGATGACCAGATGGCGTTATATACCCGTATATATGTATATTATATGTATATGGGATATGAGAAAAGGTTACGACGTTATATACGCACCACCACCTGATCAATTGGTATACGTTGATGATTTTGCCCATAGTGGCCGAGGTGATATGATGGGATGCCCTCAGAGGCTTGATGATGTTATGTACGTACAGACCTATGCATTACATGACATTTTTATCCATATGCATGACATTATAAATATTTCATGATTTACAGAGCTATCCAGACTTACAGGTTGAGTCCTTTACTCCATATTTCTTCCATGTCCTTTATATACTGATTTACATGCCTTAAATACTCAGTACATTATTCGTACCGACGTTCTTTTGTTGGAGATGCTGCATTCATGCCTGTAGTTATAGATAATCAGTTTGACGAGCCCTCATTATAGACGAGATTGACATTCAACGAAGGATCGGTAAGACTCCACCTCATTCAGAGTGCAGCCGAGTCTATGAGTCATCGTATCAGAGTTTTGCCACAGATTATGGGTAGGACGGTACCCTATCCCATCTGATGTCAAATAATCTTAGAGGCTTTGTAGACAGAGGTTTAGTTTGTACAGTATGTCAGAGGCCTGATAGCCCATATGTATTCATGTCTTAAGAATGATAGTTTATTGATATAGTGTTTCCCATTTATAGTTATGCATTATGAGTTGTGGCTATGTTGGCTCATGATAGTTACAAAGAAAAAAAATGTTCCAGAGTGGTTCGCTCGGGCTAGTGCGGCACCAGGTACCAGTCATGCCTCCCTAAGTTGGGGGCGTGACACAGCTCTTCCAGCAGCCAACGGTATTCCAGTTCCTCCTAGACCTCAGAAGTCCTATTATGCACCGCCAGTATCCAGTATGCCTCCAGTTCGAGGTGCCATTATCGGCCAGCCCCTATTCGGTCTCAGCCGCAGCGTCTTCCGAGGGGTTGTTTTGAGTGTGGTGACACTCGTCACATGATTAGAGATTGCCTCAGGGCCAAGAGGGGTGCACCTCCATAGTCTTATCAGCTTCCACGTGCTCCGCCGGGTCCTCCGGCTATTCTTCCAGCCCTAGCTGCTACTCCACCTCCTCAGCCAGCTCGAGGTGGAGGTCGGGGAGGTAGGGGCCACCCTAGAAGGGGTGGCCAGGCTAGATACTATGCCCTTCTAGCTCGTTCCGAGGCCTTTGCTTCAGATTCAGTCATCACGGGTATTGTCCCTGTCTGTCATAGGGATGTATCAGTATTATTTGACCCAGGCTCTACGTACTCATATGTGTCCTCTTATTTTGCTCCACATTTGGGGATATTTCGGGATTCTTTGAGTTCCCTTGTTTATGTATCTACTCCAAGGGGAGACTCTCTAGCTGTGGACCGCGTATATCACTCGTGTTTGATTATTCTTAGTTGTTTTGAGACCAGGGCTGATTTGTTATTACTCAGCATGGTAGATTTCGATGTTATTTTGGGCATGGACTGGTTGTTGCCCCATTATTCTATTCTTGATTGTCATGCTAAGATCGTGAAGCTGGCTATGCCAGGCCCGCCGAGATTAGAGTGGACAGGTACCTTAGAGTATACTCCCCGCAGGGTCATTTCATTTCTTAAAGCTCAGCGGATGGTTGGGAAGGGGTGTGATGCGTATTTGGCCTATGTGATAGATGCCAGTGTTGATACCCCTCCAGTCGAGTCAGTTCCAGTAGTGAGGGACTTTCCTGATGTATTTCCCAGCTGATCTTCTGGGTATGCCGCCCGACAGAGATATTGCTTTCGGCATTGATTTGTTGCCGGACACTCAGCCCGTTTCTATTCCTCCTTACCGTATGGCTCCTCCTGAGTTGAAGGAGCAGTTACAGGAGTTTCTTGATAAGGGTTTCATCAGGCCCAGTGTATCACCTTGGGGTGCTCCAATGCTATTTGTGAAGAAAAATGATGGCTCTATGCGTATGTGTATTGATTATCGGCAGCTGAACAAGGTTACAATGAAGAACAGGTATCCGTTGCCTCGCATTGATGATTTATTTGACCAGTTACAGGGTTCCAGAGTTTTCTCCAAGATTGACTTGCGATCTGGCTATCATTAGCTGAAGATTCGGGAGCCAGACATCCCGAAGACTGCCTTTAGAACCATATATGGTCACTATGAGTTTCTTGTCATGTCATTTGGACTGACCAATTCCCCAGCAACCTTTATGCATTTGATGCACAGTGTGTTCTGGCCTTATCTTGACTCCTTCATCATTGTGTTTATTGACGACATCCTGGTGTATTCCCGATCACGGGAAGATCATGAGCAACACTTGAGGACCGTGCTTCAGACTTTGAGGGAGAAGAGATTGTATGCAAAATTCTCTAAGTGTGAGTTATGGCTTGATTCAGTGGCATTATTGGGCCACATAGTTTCTTTTGATGGGATCAAGGTAGATTCGAAGAAGGTGGAGGCCGTGCAGAGTTGGCCTAGACCGTCATCGGCTACAGAGATCCGCAGTTTCTTTGGGTTGGCACGGTACTATCATCGCTTTGTAGGGGGATTTTCATCTATTGCAGCACCTATGAACAGACTGACCCAGAAGGGTGCTCCATTCAGGTGGACCGAGGAGTGTGAGGAGAGCTTTCAGAAGCTCAAGATAGCTTTGACTACGGCCCCAATGTTAGTGCCGCCTACAAGTTCGGGGTCCTACACTGTCTATTATGATGCCTCGAGGATTGGCCTTGGAGGAGTATTGATGCAGGACGGTAGGGTGATTGCCTATGCGTCCAGGCAGTTGAAGGTACATGAGAAGAATTATCCAGTTCATGACCTCGAGTTAGCAACTATTGTTCACTCCCTGAAGATCTGGTGTCATTATTTGTACGGTGTTCCCTGTGATATTTTCACTGATCACTGGAGTTTGCAGCATTTGTTCAGGCATAAGAACCTTAATCTACGTCAGCGGAGGTGGTTGGAGCTACTTAAAGACTATGATATCACCATATTATACCACCCGGGGAAGGCCAATGTAGTGGCCGACGCCTTGAGTCGTCGGCGGAGAGTTTGGGGAGCTTGGCATATCTTCCAGCGGCTGAGAGGCCTTTAGCCTTGGATGTTCAAACTTTAGCCATCCAGTCCGTGAGGTTGGATATTTCGGATCCTACTCGGGTATTAACTTGTGTGGTTGCTCGATCTTCCCTTTATGACCGCATTAGAGAGCACCAGTATGATGAACCCCACCTTCTGGTTCTTCAGGACAGGGTCCGACGAGGCGATGCCAGAGATGTGTCTATAGATGATGATGGCGTGATGAGGATGCAGGGGCGGATTTGTGTGCCCAATGTAGATGTGCTTTGGGAGTTGATTCTGGAGGAGGCCCATAGCTCGCGGTACTTCATCCATCCGGGTGCCGCGAAGATGTACCAGGACTTGAGACAACACTATTGGAGGAGAAGGATGAAGAAGGACATAGTGAAATTTGTGGCCAAGTGTCTCAACTATCAACAAGTTAAATATGAACATCAGAGACCAGGAGGATTACTTCAGCAAATTGAGCTTCTAGAGTGGAAGTGGGAGCGGATCACTATGGACTTTGTAGTTGGACGGACTTTGATAAAGTTTGATGCTGTTTGGGTGATCGTGGATGGGCTGACCAAGTCAGCTCATTCTATTCCGGTGCTGACCACTTATTCTTCATAGAGGTTGGCTGAGATTTATATCAGAGAGATCGTCCGCCTTCACGGTATTCCAGTATCTATCATCTCAGACAGATGTATGTAGTTCACATCACGGTTCTGGAGAGCCGTACAACAGGAGTTGGGCACCAGGGTGGAGCTGAGCACAGCCTTTCACCCTCAGACAGATGGGCAGTCCGAGCACACAATTCATATTCTTGAGGATATGCTCCGTGCCTGTGTGATGGAGTTTGGAGGGTCATGGGACCAATACTTTCCACTTGCAGAGTTAGCTTATAATAACAGATACCAGTCCAGCATTCAAATGGCACCGTATAAGGCTTTGTATGGTAGGTGGTGCCGGTCTCCAGTGGGATGGTTCGAGCTGCGCGAGGCCCGATTATTGGGTACAAATTTGGTCTAGGATGCCCTGGACTAGGTGAAGGTGATTCAGGAGAGACTTCGCACATCTCAGTCCAGGCAGAAGAGTTATGCAGACCGGAAGGTTTATGATTTTCATTTATGGCTGGTGATCAGGTTTTGCTTTGGGTATCGCCTATGAAGGGAGTCACGAGGTTTGGGAAGAGGTAAGCTCAGTCCGAGATTCATTGGCCCTTTTGAGATATTTCGGCGTGTTGGGGAGGTTGCCTATGAGCTTGCGTTGCCTCCCAGCCTAGCATAAGTTCATCCGGTATTCCACGTGTCTATGCTTTGGAAGTATCACGACGAACCGGCTCATGTATTGTACTTCAGTTCAGTCCAGTTGGACAAGGATCTATCTTATGTTGAGGAGCCAGTAGCCATTTTGGATAGGCAGGTCAAGAAAGATCAGGTCGAAGAATATTGCATCAGTAAAGGTTCAGTGGAGGGGCAGCCGGTCGAGGAGGTGACTTGGGAGACCGAGCAGGATATGTGCCGCCAGTACCCTCATCTTTTCACAGTTTTTGGTATGTCTTATTCTCGTTCGAGGGCGAACGATTATTTTAAGAGGGGGAGAATATAATGACCCGGCCGATCGTTTTGAGAGTTAGAGCCCCGATCCCCTAATAACTACTTCCCCACATTTGTTTATGCTTTTGGGACTTGCCGGAGTTATTAGCTATGAAATTCGGAGAGTTTTGGGACACTTAGTCCCTAATTATGTGTTAAGCCTTAGAAATCGGACCGTGGATGGAACTATGTGAATACGGGTCCGTAATGGAGTTCTGTCGACTCCGTTAGCTCCGTTGAGTGATTTTGGGGTTAGGGGCGCGTCCGGAATGTGGTTTCGAGGTATGTAGTAGAGTCAGGCTCGAATTGGAGAAAGATAGAATTTCGGCGATTGTGGCCGATAGCTGAAATTTTGATATCGGGCTCGGAATGGGACTCTGAGAGTGGCTGTAGGTCCGTAGTGTCATTTGTGACTCGTGTGTCAAATTTCAGGTCATTCGGAATAATTTTGACGTGTTTCGGCATCGTTGTGGATTTTGGGAAATTTCTAAGTTTTAGGCTTGAATCCATGTATAATTTGTGATTTTGGTGTTATGTGATGTTGTTTAAAGGCTTGACTAAGTTTGAATGAGGTATTAGGACTGGTTGGTGGTTTTGGTTGAGATCTTGGGGGCCTTGGGTGGGTTTCGGATACTTAACGGGATGATTTTTGACTTAAGCCTATAACTGAAGTTGCTGGTTCTGGTGCTCGCACCTGCGGAAGGGGAGCCGCAGGTGCGGACACGCAGGTGCGATAAGGGGTTGCGTATATGCGGTTTTTCCCAAGACCGGGTGGGTCCATAGGTGCGGCTGGGAGACCGCAGGTGCGGGACCGCAGATGTGGCCCAGGTACCGCAGGTGCAGCCCCATCCCAATTAATGAGTTTCACACTTGCGATGCATTTTCTGTAGGTGCGGGACCGCAGGTGCGGTCCAATTGTCCGCAGAAGCGAAAATCGCTGGGCAGAAATAGGCAATTCGAGGGTTTGGACTTCATACTTTCTAAAATCAATTGGAGCTCTAGATTTGGCGATTCTGTGAGGATTTTGAAGAGGAGATCAATAGGTAACGATTCCTAATCCTATTTCCCTTGTATTTCATCAATTTATAGTGAATTCTTTAATCTAATTAGGGAGAAATGATGGGAAATTGTTTGAAAATGATAGAAAGGTCCCCCAATTGAGAATCTGAGTTTTGAGTGAGATTTCGACGCCGTGTTTTGATGATTTTATGTTGAGTGTACTCGTGAGTGCATGGGTGTTCGGAATTTGTGACTTTCGCCCGATTCTAAGTCATGGGCCCGGGAGACTTTTTGGGGAATTTCCCTAATTTCGCGCTTAGGCTTCAATTTCATTTGTTGAACTAGTTTCTTGTAATGATATTCACACTGTGAAAATTATTTGAATTGATTCGGGCCATTCGGAGATTGGTACTCGTGGCAAGAACGTGACTCCGGGTTGATTTGAGCAGTCGAGGTGATGAGTACGTACACGGGCCGTTGTATCAAAAATCTCATTTTTCTTCCTTACTAAAACATAATTATTTTCTCTTCTATGGACTTGCTCTCATATGATATACTGTTTAGTTTAGATTAGGAAAGCATGCTTACGTGCTTAATTGTCTACTTGACTTTCTGTGCGCCATGATTAGTTAAACCCTTATATGCCTTATCTGTGATTAGCACAAACCGTTTGATTTTGATGTTATGCTTGTCATTCATCCTGCATAGCATATTTAAATTGGGACTACGGACGTATTCTAGGAGATCCCCCTGTACTGCATATTGTTTTTGGGACTACAGACGTATTCCAGGAGATCCCCCTGTACTGCATATTTATTTTGGGACTACGGACGAATTCTGGGAGCCTGTACTGCATATTTATTTTGGGACTATGGACGTATTCCGGGAGATCTCCCCTATACTGCATAATCATTTGGAACTACGGGACGGTATCCCGGGAGATTCCACTGTGATATATACTGTGTTGAGCCGAGACCTCTCTTTACTGTAGGACTTATGTTGTTTTTTTCTTAAATTGTTTTACTGTATACATTACCTATCTTTGTACTGTTTTAAATTGATTTACATAGAAATCCAGTAGAGCCTTAACCTGACCTCGTCACTACCTGACTGGGGTTAGGCTTGGCACTTACTGGGTACCAAATGTGGTGTACTCATGCCCTTTCCTGCACATGTTTTTCGTGTGCATATCCAGGTACGAGCTATCAACCTCGTGGTTTGTCGCTGCTGCTTATTTTAGGAGACTGCAAGGTATTTCTGCCGCGACCACAAAATCCTCCGAGTTTCCTTCCATTCTATCTTGTAGAGATGTTCTTATGTACTTTCCAATTTTTGTTAGAGTTACAATAGTGTTAGAAGCTTGTGACTATCTGTGACATTCCGGGTTTTGGGAATTTATATTTTTGTATGAGCCAAGCGGCCAGTACGTTATTTATATCATTACCCTTATCCCCTTTATTGTCTGTGTTTCAATTCAATTTTTCCCTTTATAGTAGGCTTACCTAGTCGTAGAGACTAGGTGCCGTCACGACACCTTCGGAGGGTAAATCGGGTCGTGACAAAGATGTTCCAGGACATGACACCAAAGACTGTATGGTCTGAAGAATGAGATCAAAATGCTAACTCGGAGTGGAGCTATCCAATGCACCAAAACCCCACCAATTGTTAATCATAACCCACCACACTGAAATCAAGGGGAAACATGATCACCTTGGAGGAGGACTATGATTAAAAGGGGATAATTGTTACACATTGGAATACTGAAGTAGCAAGAACAAATCCTTGAGCGGCCACGTTAATCACTGTGCATCTGAAGACACCGTAATGGTCCAAACATATCTGCCACGACCCGCCTCAACCGTCAAAGGGGATTGGAATCATGAGTATAAGGTTGTTCTATGGGTCTACTAGTCAAAGGGCCTACATTCCGAAATAATTGAATCAAAGAAATCCAAATGGAGAACAGAACCAGAGGTGGAATATATCTAATGCGAAGGAAACATCGTTCTGGAGGAAGATGCCAGTTAAGGAGTACTCGATCGAATAACAACTTAGAAAGACCCCTCCCCACATATCAATCATGGATATATTGATCAGTTTTGATAGTCACAAGGACGCTTTGGGTAAAGTATTAAGTGGAGTAAGCGTGTCGGGCAACACTACCAAGGAGTCACTAGCAGCTACTATCAAGAAAATGGTGGAGGCTAACAAGAACTTTTTGTGAAAGGATGAGCTTTCTGTGGAAGGAGTGGATCACAATAGAGCTCTACACACCACGGTCAAATGTGGAGAGGAGGTCATATCTTGGTACTAGTCGATGAGGGATTTGGAGTGAACATTTGCCCATTCTCCACTTTGCGAGAATTGGGTATCCATATAAGAGAGGTGAAAGAAAGCATTGTGAGGGTAAAGGATTTTGATGGGTCACAAAAAGACGTCTTTGAGTAAACTTATCTAACTTTGCAAGTGGGTCCCATCGAGTTTTCGATGTTATTCTAAGTGATGGATATCGTGTCTTCTAACAACTTGATACTCCGGAGGCCATGGATATACATGGAAGAGGAAGTTTCATCCACTCTCTATCAATGTATGAAGTCCGAATAGGATTGTCAAAAAATAGTGATACATGGGGAATGGAGTCATCCAGCCTATTTACAACACACAATTCATTTTATTGAGGCACTAGATGAGGTCTTCTTTCATGCCGTCGAAATAATGCATGAAATGAAAATAAACAAGGATGAACAATACCACAACATGCAGTCGCAATATGAGTCAAGGATAGCAATATAGGAAATAATGAAATATGGGTACATGCCAGGATTTGGGTTGGGGGCCAGATCAGATGGGATAACTGAGCAATCCAATTGAAGCAGCATAAGGGTACAATGGGCTTAGGATACAACCTACAATTGGAAGAGCCCACAACGGTGACCCTGGGAAGCAAGATTTCGTGCCAAAGCATGTTTCGATTCCGGGTTAGAGCTCACTGCAAGAACAAGAAATCATGGACGCGATCATAAGCTTGTTCGTGTTAATGATCGAGAAGTGATGCGGCAAAGATGACATCAAGACACCGACCATTAGGGATGCTGAACCGGGAGAGAGTTTGTGGAACTGGACAGCCAGTCCATCTCTCGTTCGTTGGGAGTCTTGGTAATGTGGAATTGTAGTAATTTTTGAAAATTGCATAGTCAATTGAGGATTGAATCATGCTTATGCTATTTTGTTGAATTGCCTCTTTGAATGCTGATAAGTTCCTTTCAATGAAATAAAATGCTATTTTTCCTAAAGTATCAAGCAAACTTGTCTTTATTTTAATTTATACTCGCCTTTTATTTTCAGTGATCAAATTGATAAAAATGACATTCCATGATTATGACATGTAACGAAACTTTCGAACAAAATGAGTTGGATTACGAGGAATATGCTGATAGCATGATTCCTGAAAATCTAATGCAGGAGATTGAACAGTTAGAAAGACAAAATAACACAACCTCAAGGATACAAAGGTGATCAATCTAGGAAATGAAGAAGACGTAAAGGAAACTCGAATCAGCATCCCCTTGGAGGCAGAACAGAAGAAGGAGTGGGTAGAGCTACATCAACTGTACATTGATGTATTTGCTTGGTCGTATGATGACTTGCCCGAGTTGAGTACTAACATTGTCTCACATTGAATTCCCACCAATCCTGCCACACCACTAATCAAACAGAAGTCTAGAAATTTCAAGCCTGATTTTAGTTTGAGAATCAAAGAAGAAGTTACGATGAAAATAAAGGCGATCGTGGTAAGAGTCACGAACTACCCCACCTGGTTGGCTAACATAGTACCAGTGCCTAAGAAGGATGGGAAGATTAGGATATGTGTGGATTACTGAGATCTCAACAAATCAAGTCCCAAGGATGACTTTCCTTTGTGCAATATCCAATCCTTATTCCCAAATGCGCGAAGCACGATTTATAATCATTTGTTGATTGCTTCACCGGATATCACCATATCTTGATGCGTGAGTAAGACGTAGAGAATAAAGCATTTACCTCACTATAGCGAGTTTATTATTACTTGGCCATGCCATTTGGCCTCAATAATGGTGGCGCCACCTACATGAGGGCTATCACGACCCTTTTCTATGACATGATCCACAAAGAGATTGAAGTATATGTGGATGATGTCATCAAGTCACGAAAGAGTAAAAATGATTTAAGTGACCTAAGGAATATCTTCAAATGGTTGCGAAGGTGAAATTTGAAGAACAACCTTACGAAGTGTGCATTAAAAGTTCCCACAGGAAAATTTTTGGGTTTCATCGTCAGCAGAAAAGGGATAAAGTTAGATCTCTCAAAGATCAATGCCATTCATGACTTACCTCCTCCCAAAAGAAAGAAGGACGTAAAGAGCATCCTCGGGAGATTGAAGTACATTAACTGGTTCATAGCCTAGTCAACAGTAATCTGCAAACATATTTTCAATCTATTGAAGAAAGGTCGCAATGAAATGGATAGAAGAATGCCAAAAAGCTTTCGACTGAATCAAGGAGTACTTTTCTAGCCTGCCAGTGTTGGTTCTTCCTGAACCTGGGAAGCTATTGTTACTATATCTATCTGTTTTTTATAATGCATTTGGATGCATGTTGGGGAAGCAGGACGAGACATGAAAGAAGGATCAAGCTATTTATTACCTGAGCAAGAAATTCAAGTCATACGAAGCCAAATACACCTCATTGGAACAGACTTGATGTGCTTTAACATGGATCACCCAGAAGTTGAGAAACTACTTATCACCATACACCACATATCTGATATCCAGACTTGACCTACTCAAGAACGTATTCCAGAAGTCAATGACAACTAGAAAGTTAGAAAAATGGCAGATTTTTCTCCGTGAATTTGACATTGTATGCGTGACGCAGAAAGCTATTAAAGTACACGCTCAAGATGATCATCTCGCAAAAAACCTGGTAGACAAAGAACATGAGCCACTTACTACATATTTCCTAGATAAAGAAGTATTATTCGAGGGAGAAGACATTTCCTAGATGAAGAAGTATTATCCAGACTTGACCTACTCAAGAACATATTCCATAAGTCAATGACAACTAGAAAGTTAGCAAAATGGAAGATCCTTCTCAGTGAATTTGACATTGTATATGTGACGCAGAAAGCTATTAAAGTATACGCTCTAGATGATCATCTCGCAAAAAACCTGGTAGACAAAGAGCACGATCCAATTATTACGTATTTCCTAGATGAAGAAGTATTATTCGCGGGAGAAGACATTTCAGAGTCCTACCCGGGATTGAGGACATTGTTTGATAGAGCTACAAATTTCAAGGGAGTAGGAATCGAGGTGGTCTTAGACTCTGAATCATGAGAATATGATACGATTTCAGCAAAGATAAGGTTCCCATATACAAATAATATGGTAGAGTGAAAACCATGCATCTTGGGAATGAGTATGGTGGTCGATATGAAAATTAAAAAAATTTGGTCATAGGAGATTCTAATTTGCTGATCCACCAAGTCCAAGGAGAGTGGACCACCAAGAACATCTAGATTCTTCCATTCTTGCATTGTATAAAGGAATTGTGTAAGAAGTTCACCCACATCGAGGTCAAACATGTTCCCAGAATCTAGAATGAATTTGTTGATGCTCTTGCGACATTGACATCCATGATTCAACATCGGACAAGAATTACATCGACCCTATCAAAGTAGGGATCCAGGACCAGCATGCATATTGCTTTCACGTAGATGAAGAGCCATATGGAAAACCCTGGTATCATGATATCAAGAGGTTCCTTGAGACAAGGAATACCTAAAGAGTGCTAATACTGGTCAGAAACGAGCATTAAGAAGACTGGCAAACCACTTTTTCCAAAACGGGAAAGTCGTATACATGAAGACTCCAGACTTGGGTTTATTAATGCGTGTAGATACTTCTGAAGCAATGAGATTGTTAGAAGTGATACATCTAGGTATGTGCGGACCTCATATGAACAATTTCACCTTAGCCAAGAAGATTCTAAGAGTAGGATAAGTTTGGATGACCATGGATAAGGACATTATTTGTTACGTGCGGAAGTGTCATCAATGTCAGATTCAAGGAGATTTTATCAGGGTACCACCAAATGAGTTAAATGTAATTTGTTCTCCTTGGTCGTTCGCCTCTTGGGGCATGGATGTAATTGGACTCATAGAACCGGACGCGTCAAACGGGCATTGTTTCATCCTAGTAGATATTGATTATTTCACCAAATGGGCTGAAGGTTCTACATACAAAGTCGTTACGAAGAATGTGGTGGCAGATTTCTTTCGTAACAACATAGTCTTCCGATGCTGGATCCCAGAGTCTGTCGATGCTGGATCCCAAAGTAAATTATAATTAAAAACGCAGCCAACCTCAACAACGATCTCATGAGGGAAATTTGTGAGAAGTTCAAAATTGTCCATCTTAATTCCATAGCATACATGCCGCAAATGAATGGACCAGTTGAAGCAACCAACAGAAACATCAAGAGGATCTTGCGGTAGATTGTAGACAATCATAGGAATTGGCATGAGAAATTATCATTTGTCCTACATGGTTACCACACTACGATGAGGACATCTACTGGGGTAATTCCATACAAGTTGGTATGTGGTACTGAAGCTGTAATACACGCATAAGTCGAGGTACCATCTTTGAGGATTGTTGACGGCCAATTTTGACCATCATTTGAAAATTAACATATTTACACTTAATTATTTACAATAAACATTTAAAAGTATTTCCTAGTAATAAATACATTTTTGCGAATTAATTAAGTATTAGTTTTAAAGCTAATCGCGTGGTATTAATATTATATAATTACAAATATATTTATGTCACGACCCCAAATCCTAAACCGGCCGTGATGGCGTCTATCGTGGAACTAGGCTAGCAAATAATCACATGTCCATAATTTCTTTCAAAATCCCACTCAAATTTAAGCATTTCATAAAATATATAGAGTTTACTAAATACTTTAGGCCAAATAACAGTGCCACCAACCCCAAAACCCGGAGCCAACATGTCATGAGCATCTAAGGAAAATAAGCCAAAGGTATACTATTATAATACAAAACCTCCGAATAAATATCTAGATACAACAAGAAGGGAAAACAGAGATGCTGCGGACGCTGAACAGCTACCTCTATATCCCGCAATCCGGATCCGCATGGAATAAATGGCTAATGTTCGGTATCTGCACCTGAATCTGCACACAGGGGTGCAGGGAGTAATGTGAGTATGCCAACTCAGTAGTAATGAAAATAAATCAAGTCTAAGCGATAAGGAAACACATAAAATCAATGTCATCAAATCACAATATACACAGCCTTACTTTCCAATAGTGTAAACATAGATATCTGAAATCATCATGCCTTAAAACCAACTTCAGAAAAGTCCTTTGAAGAATGCATAACAACTTCAAACCGAAAGATTTAGTATGAAAATAAAATGTATCATATAGAGGCCCCTCGGGCAAAACATATTTCATAAGCTCAGAGTGAAAGTAGTAAAACCATAAGTAGCCCCTCGGGCAAAAACATGTATCATAATCAGCCCCTCGGGCATGCCTCACAGTCACTCAGCACCTCACAGTCACTCATAATCAGTCTCTCAGCACCTCACAGCCACTCAGCACCTCACAGTCACTCAGCACCTCACAGACACTGATGTCTCCCAATCACAGATCACTCGGCACTCGGCAGCTATGCGCTCATTGGGGGTGTGTGAAGACTCCGGAGGGGCTCCTTCATCCTAAGCGCTAATATCAAGCCACCTCGTGGCATATCATATCCTCACAATCAAGCCCTCGGCCTCACTCAGCAGAACCACTCAAAAGGCCCCTCGAGCGAATCAGTAAAACAGGGTACTCGACCCAAAACATCATTTTTAAATCTCAAAGTAGTGTAAATCAGGCTGAATTTCGAAAACAGTAACCACAATGTGGCTGAGTGAAATCATCAACAAATAGTGAGGAAAAATAGCAGTAAAAATCCCCCGAGGGGTCTAAACAGATCGGCACGAGGCCCCAAACACGGTTTATAGCCCAAACATTTCAACAATCTTTAGAACATAATTTAACCTAAGGTTTTGAGTAAAATATGCAACTCATTAGTTGCCGCGGAGAGGACCTTATCTAATCCAAAAATCAGTGTGCACCACATATTCGTCATCCGACATGTGCGCCATTCTAAAATCAGTGAGAAATATGTAATTCGGGGATTCATACCCCCATGACAAGATTTATAACCATTACTTACCTCTACCGTGCCACAACACTAGTCCGTTGTGCTCTTGCCCCTCATATTGGCTCCCGATTGCTCTGAATCTAGCCAAAACCAGTTTAACATCGTTAATATACGCTAAAGGAACACAACCCAATCGAAAAATATCAAATTATACAAGAATCTCAAAATTCGGCCAAACCCGAGCCCCGGGCCCACGTCTCGGAATTCGATAAAATTTACATCACTAGAATCCTCGTCCTCCCACGATTCTCACATACCAAAAACATCACAATCGGACCGCAATCGCCTACCCAAATTGCCAAAAGAATTTTCCAATTTTTCCTCCCATTTTCCCCAACTTTTCTACTTTAATTCCTCAAATTGCATGGTGAAAATCAAGACAAATTCATGAAATTGAACCAAAAATGTTTGAAGAACACTTACCACAAGAACCCCACTGAAAAGCTCGTCCAAAATGTCCTTCCTCGGAGCTTTCTAATGGAAAAATAAGTTATGGCCAAGAACCCCCGAAATATAACTGTCTGCCCAGTCATCTTTCTTCACTGCGATCGCGGAAGCTCCCACGCGATCGCGAAGAACAAATCTGCTGCCCCATCAAATTACACTATGCGATCACAGACATCCACATGCGATCGCGATTCAGCAGGACATAAACCCACGCGATCGAAAACCACTCTACGCGATCGTGAAGAACAACGGCTCAGCCCACTCACGCGCCCTTCAACTCTATGCGAACGCGAACAACACCACACGATCGCACTGCACAACAACCTCACACTCACGCGATCGCGACCTCCACCATGCGATCGCATATAACAAAAATCGTGCCATCCCCAGCTAGGTCTACGCGATCGCAAACATCCTCCCGCGATCACGTAGAAGGAAACCAAAAACTCACACCAGAAAAAATCTGCCCAATTTTTAAGCCAAGAGTTGGTCCGTTAACCAACCGAAACACACCCGAGACCCTCGGGACCTCAACAAACATACCAACATATCCCATAACATCATTCAAACTTAGTCGAGCCTTCGAAACACCAAAAACAATGCAAAAATACCAAAATCACGTCAAATTCAAGCCTATGAACTTTGGAACTTCCAAATTTCGCCAACTACGTCGAAACCAACAAAAACACCTCCGATTGACCTGAAATTTTGCACACATACCCCAAACGACATTACAGACCTGTTCCAACTTCCGGAATCCCATTCCGACCCCAATAACCTATTTTCCACTGCCGACCGGAAATCGCCAAATATTAACTTTCGCCAATTCAAGCCTAATCTTACACCGGACATCAAAACTTCATTCTGAACGACTCCTAAGTCCCAAATCACCTAACGAAGCTATCCGATCCATAAAATTCGCATTCCGAAGTCGTTCACCAATAAGTCAACTCTAAGTTGACTTTTTCAACTATTAGGTTACTTTAAGAGACTAAATGCGTCAATTCTCACCATGACCACTCCGGACCCAAACCAACTGACGCAACACAACAAAAACAGGCTAGCAATATATGACAAATGCAAAAATGGGGGAAACGGGGTAAATCTCATGGAACGACCGGCCGGATCGTTACAATTTACTATTTTAAGATTATTAAATAACTCATATATATACATAGGTTCTATAATTAATTTAATAAATCACTTTTTAATTTCTAGTAAATTAGGTTACTATGTTTGTATTTCGAAATTAGTGTTACAATTTAGAAAATAAAGTATTTTTGTAAATAATTAATTATAATAAATACTACTATGTATAATAATTATATTTTTACCATATTTTATTAAAAATTATTATGTTTATTTAACTAAATTACAAAAGGGATTAAAAGACAAAAAATCTACAATTGCAATTCTAAATCAAATGTAAAATGGCCATTTTCTAAATTTATTCTAGCCCAATCACCAAGCCCAAACGAAAATACCCAATCCAAATACCCCATCTCCATTCCAATGTGGCAATCCAGGCCACTCTCTTTGCACCAATCACTGCGTTCCACGCCACCTTCCCTCACAACTCACAAAACAAACACACTCGCATATGTGCCGTTGGTCCATCTGATAAACGATTCACATTAATCTCTGATTTTCTCTTAATATTAAACACCCGCCCCAGAGATCTAATCGCAACCATCCGATCAAAGTAATCCAACGACCACCAACCCCTATTCCCTCCAAAACCCTAATCATTCTCTTAGAGACCAGCCGCACTTCCTTTGCTTCCACTCTCTCTTTTCTCTCATCTCTATCAACCATCAATCTCCCAAAACCTTGCACAAATTTGTGCAAGGTATCTTGAAACCAATTTAAATCATCCCTTCTGTCCCTACTATACCACGAATTCTGCTGATAATTTCCTCTTTCGATAAAAAATTCAAGACCCCTAATTCGAGACCCTAAGCTCGACAAGGAAATCATTTAATTTTCTCTCAGAAGTCAAAGATCGAGCCTGAAACCACCATTTTCTTTGTGAAATCTGCGAATCCAGTCGGCTATTTCCTATCTCATCACTCAAAATTCAAATCACCTAAATCCTGAAACCCTAGACTAAAAATGCAACTTCAAATCTCCGAATTTCCTTCGTGTTCTATCAAATCAGAGTATTCATGGAGTCGATTTTAGAGGTCATCATGAGGATTCGATGTCTAGAGGTTAAACTCAGTGACCTGTGGACATCAAGGTTTAACCTCTGGTCCAAAACTTCAATGGTCGATGCTCAGGTAAACTCGACCTTATTTTTCCCCTTTGTCTCTCATATTTTCACTCTATTTTGCTATCATCATCATTATTTTGTCACTTTCCACTCATGATTTTGAATCCATTAGAACCCTAGAGCCTTAATGGAATTATAAATAGGGCCTTTAATTTTCTCATCTACAACAACCTAGACAACCTAACATCATCTACACAACCACCTAACACTAGAAAGAATACACCAAGAACACTTAGTAAAACAAAAATATCAGTATAGTAATGTTTATAACTCCTTCGGCTAAGGCTAAGTTATTAGTCGAACTCTAATTTTGTTCTGAGGTACTCATTTGGTCGAAGTTTTTTGAGTTCTTGGATCCTAAATGGCAAACAAGCTCTCGACTGGTCTACTGTCCTCGAAAAGGTCAGTATACCTCTAACTCTTCTCTTTTGATCATCTTATTAGAATATTATGAATGTGCTTATTTCCTTTTGTGAACTATATTAATTTATGATGCTTATAACTAGTATATAAATGTTATTTTCCATTTAGGATAAGATGTTGTCTGCGTATGATCACTTGGCATGCTTCTAAGTCTTTGGGTAATGTTGATCAAGCTGTTATGTGAACTCAAATGACTTTCATTTCTGAGTATACATAATCTACACGATTAAGCTGTAATGTGCCTTAATGACTTCTCATGTTCACTTAGATTTCATAATTTCTGTTATGATCTCTATCTCTATGTCACCCCCAACCTCGGGGAGCGTGACCGGCACTCAACCGAGTGGACCCCGTCGAGCAAGCTTGTTAGAAACTTTCTACCCAACTCGCTTATGATAAGAGAAGGAATGTATATATATATATATATATATATATATAGACATTACTAAATCATTTTATTTTTCTACATCACTGTTACGTTTCAAAATACATACATTTTGTGATTTAGTGGAACAAAAATCCAAAATACGACATATTCCATTTGACCTTTCTAGCACCCATGTACAACCCACATAATGTCTATGGAGCCTCTATAACTTCAATGGTCTCAACCGGCACAATAACTGACGAATCTCCAACTACCTTTTTCAACATAGACACATGGAATACCGGGTGGATTAATGACATATTGGGTGGGAGCTCAAGTTTGTACGCCACCTGACCGATCCTCTGGATGATTTTGTACGGCTCGACATACCTTAGACTCAATTTCCCTTTCTTTTCAAACTGCATTATACCCTTCATGGGGGAAACCTTCAAGAATACCCAATCATCTTCTTTGAACTCTAAGTCTCTGCGACGAACATCTGAATAGGATTTTTGACGACTCTGAGCAAAATCNATAACTGACGAATCTCCAACTACCTTTTTCAACATAGACACATGGAATACCGGGTGGATTAATGACATATTGGGTGGGAGCTCAAGTTTGTACGCCACCTGACCGATCCTCTGGATGATTTTGTACGGCTCGACATACCTTAGACTCAATTTCCCTTTCTTTTCAAACTGCATTATACCCTTCATGGGGGAAACCTTCAAGAATACCCAATCATCTTCTTTGAACTCTAAGTCTCTGCGACGAACATCTGAATAGGATTTTTGACGACTCTGAGCAATTTTCAACCGCTCCTTTATGATCTTAACCTTCTCCATAGCCTGATGCACGAGTTCTGGCCCTATCAACTCGGCTTCCCCAATCTCGAACCACCCAATGGGATATCTTTATCTCCTACCATACAATGCCTCAAATGGCGCCATCTGAATACTCACATGAAAGATTTTGTTATAAGCAAACTCTATGAGTGGCAAATGATCATCCCAACTACCCTTGATCTGTGGATGGAAGGCTGTACTAAGATTTACCTGAGTACCCAAACCGTGCTGAAATTTCTTCCATAAATTGGCCGTGAACTATGCCCCTCGATCGGAAATGATAGAAACTGGAGTGACATGCATCCTGACTCTTTCCTTGATATACAACTGAGCATACTATCCCGTTGTGCCGGTAGATTTATCTGGAAAAAATTTTGCTAATTTTTTGAGTCGATCCACAATCACCTAAGTTGAGTCAAACTTGTGCGGAGTGCGCGGTAACCCTATAACAAATCGATATTAATCATTCCCCACTTCCATATTGGAATTTCTATGTTTTGTGCCAGCCCACCAGGCCGTTGTTGTTCGGCCTTCACTTGCTTACAATTCGGACACCTTGCCACAAAGTCCGCTACATTCCTTTTCATGTCATTCCACCAATAGATTTCCTTGAGGTCATGATACATCTTTGTAGAACCTGGGTGCATGGAATACCTGGAAGCGTGAGCCTCAGTCATGATTCTTTCCCGGAGACCATCTACATTTAGAACACATAGCCGCCCTTGGTACCTTAGTGTACCATCATCTTCACCAAGAGTAAAAGCCATCGTTTTGTGTTTATGAATCCCCTCCTTCAGCTGTACTAACAATGGATCATTGTATTGCTTCTCTTTGACTTCCACAACCAGCGACGATTTAGCCCTATTTTGCATAATTACCCTTCTTTCACAAGATTCTGCGAGGCGAACTCCCAAACTAGCTAGCTGGTGAACCTCCCCGGCTAACAACCTTTGACATGCCTCCAAGTGGGCCAAACTACCCATATATTTCCGGCTAAGAGCATCCTCCACAACATTGGCTTTCCTCGGGTGATACAGAATATCGATATCGTAATCTTTGATTAACTCAAGCCATCTTCTCTACCTTAGACTCAACTCCTTTTGTTTGAAAATGTATTGAAGACTGTTGTGGTCCGTGAATACATCTACATGGACCCCATAAAAATAATGACGCCAAATATTCAATGTAAAAACTACCGCCGCGAGTTCTAAGTCATCGGTTGGATAGTTCTTTTCATGATTCTTGAGTTGCCTAGAAGCATATGCTATAACCTTTCCATGTTGCATTAACACACACCCAAGCCCGATCCTTAAAGCATCGCAATATACCACAAACTCGTCTATACCCTCTAGAAGGGTCAACACCGGCGCCATAGTCAATATCTATTTCAATTCCTGAAAGCTTCTTTCACAAGCATCGGACCATTGCAACTTAACCGCTTTCTGAGTCAATCTAGTCAATGGAGAGGCAAGAGTAGAGAACCCCTCCACAAAATTTCTATAATACCTTGCTAAACCCAAGAAACTGCGAATCTCGATTGGCATTGTAGGTCTAGGCCAATTCTTCACTGCTGAAATCTTTTGAGGATCAACTTTAATTCCTTCTCTAGAGATAACATGACCCAGGAATGTGACAGATTTGAGCCAAAATTCACACTTTGAAAATTTCGCGTACAATTGGTGCTGATGAAGAGTCTGCAACAGTGCCCTGAGATGATCAACATGGTCTTCCCGACCCCGCGAATACACAAGAATGTCGTCAATAAACACTATCACAAAGGATTCGAGGAAAGTCTTGAAAACCTGATTCATAAGATCTATGAAAGTTGCCGGGGCATTTGTTAGCCCAAAAGACATTACTAAAAATTTCGAAGTGCCCATACCGGCTTCTGAAAGCTATTTTTGGAATAATCTGATCCCTGATCTTCGATTGGTGATACCCGGATCGTAAATCAATTTTGGAGAAGTATCTAGCACCTTGTAACTGATCAAACAAATCATCTATTCTTGGTAACAAAGTACTTATTTTTGATTGTGACTTTGTTGAGCTGCCGGTAGTCAATACACATCCTCAGCAATCTATCTTTCTTCCTCACAAAGAGAAGCGATGCGCCCCATAGTGACACACTCGGTCGGATGAAACCCTTTTCTAACAAATCCTTCGATGGCTCCTTTAGTTCCTTCAATTTTGCTGGTGCCATCCTGTAGGGTGGAATAGATATAAGCTGCGTTCCTGGCATCACATCAATCCCAAAACCAATCTTCCTGTCCGGCGGAATCCAGGGAGTTTATCAGGAAAGACCTCTGGAAATTAATTCATAACTGGCACAAACTCGAGTGTGGGTGCCTCAGTATCGGTGTCCGTAACCCGGACCAAATGGTAGATACACCCCTTGTTAATCATCTTCGTGGCCTTAAGGTAAGAAACAAATCTACCTTTCGGCACCACACTATCCCCCTTCCACTCAACAACTGGTTCATTTGGAAATTCAAACCTGATAGTTCTGTTTCAGCAGTCGAGCTTAGAAAAACATGAATAAAGCCAATCCATACCCATAATTACATAAAAATCGACCATCCCCAATTCAATGAGCACGACCACGGTGTCCCGACCACGTACCGTGACAACACAACCCCTATAAAGTCGTGCGACCATAATAGACTCACCAACCAGAGTAGATATAGAGAATGGCTCATGAAGTTGTTCCGGTTCTATCCCAAATTCCATAGAAACATAAGGGGTAACATAGGACAAGGTGGAACCGGGATCAATAAGAGCATATATATCATGAGATTGGACAGTCAATATACCTGTGACAACATCTGGAGAAGCTTCTGCACTCTAACGACCACTCATAGCGTAGAAATGGCTGGGTCCTCCTGAACTCTACGCACCACTCCTAGCTACACCACACCCTGCTGGTGCTGGAGAGCCTCGAATTGGAGGGGGTGCTGAAGATGTAGCAGTTACAGAACTGGATGGCTGTGCTGTGCCCCTGCCCGCACTGTAGAGGGAGGAATGACACACCCTCTGTATATGACCCTCATTCTGCACCCATAACATACTAGCATGTCCTGGTAGCAGATCCCCATATGTATCCTCCCACACTTGGGGCATGGGAGCCTCCACTGCTGTTGGAATCTCTCTCCTGATCGGCCTTGATGGTGGGGATCCTGCTGTGCTGATTGGGCCTGAAGCGACGCCCCTGCTGCTGCCTGTGTCCTGTTGGCAGTGCATTGGCTGAAGACTGAGCATAAGACTGAGATGGTCCGGATGAACCTCCCCTAAAAGCTAATCCCCGCCACCAAATGAATCTCCAGGGTTGCCCGCGGATCGGGCGCTGATGCTACCCTCTATCTCTATCCCTTTTTTTTTTACTTTCAGGCCTCTGTAGCTTGAGAAAATGCCACCATCTTACCATAATTCATATCAGAATTTAAGGCAGTAGTGGCAGCCTCATTAATAAATAAAGGGCTAAGGCCCTGCACAAACCGACACACTCTGGCCTCAATAGTGGGCATCATGTGAATAGCATACTTCGACAGGCGCGCGAACTCTATGTCTACTCCCAGACATTCTCACTCCCTTGCTTAAGATTCTCAAACTCTATGGCTCGGGCTTCCCTAGTCTCGGTAGGCAAGATATGGTCCATAAAAGCATCATCAAACTCGCTCAACCTCGGTGGAGGGCTCCCCCTCCTCTCGAGAGTCCTCCCACAGCTCAAACCAAGAATATGCCACCCTTTTCAGGTAGTAGGAGAAAAAATCCACTCCCTCTGTCTCAGTAGTGCGCATAACCCGTAGGGTCTTATGCATCTCATCAATGAAGTCCCGTGGGTCCTCCTCGGGATTAGAACCCCTGAACACTGTAAGATCCAACTGCAGAAACCTGTTCACCTTAGAACTAGTAGAATCCCCTTGTTGTCTAGAAGATGTGGGTGCAACATTCGATCTTTGGGCCTGAGAAGCCACTATCTAAGTCAGTATCTGAATAGATCCCCTAAGATCCCCATCAGAAATACCAGAACCGGAAGCTGGGGCTGGAGGTGGAACCGGAATATCAGGTGGAGGAACCATCGCACCCTCAGTAGGTGTAGGGATTGTTGTGACCTGGCTAGGTGTAGGGGAATCAGGCAATGAAGCAATCGGGGGATTATCTTTACCCCTCGGGTATCCACCTGCATCATCAAATAGAGGGTCAACTGCCACTCCTAAAGCAATATTGGCCCCTTGGCTAGTTCTTGCTCTCTTCTTAGGTGCCATATACTAAAAGTTAAGGGAATGCACGAGTTAGAGGAGGAATGACTGCACTATTAGTTTCATCGCACGATCCAGAATATAAAAGAAGGGTATTGTTCCTAAATGTCCAAGTAGACTCCAACTTATAGATATGGTTAACAATACACCGATAAGAAGGACTCTACTAGACACGAATCCAAGACATCCTAGGACACTTTAAAACCTTAGGCTCTGATACCATGTTTGTCACGTCCCAACCTCGGGGAGCGCGACCGATGCTCAATCGAGTGGGTCCAGTCGAGCAAGCCTGTTAGACACTTTCTACCCAACTCGCTTATGATAAGAGAAGGCATGTTTGTATTAACTAAACAGTAGAAGGACCATATATATATATATATATATATATATATAGACATTACTAAATCATTTCATTTTTCTACATCACTGTTAAGTTTCAAAATACATACATTTTATGATTTAGTGGAACAAAAATCCAAAATACGACATAATCTGTTTGACCTTCCTAGCACCCATGTACAACCCACATAGTGTCTACGGAGCCTCTAAAGATACAAAAGAGTGTGAAGAAGGTGCCGGCAACAAGGCCCTGAGTATACCTCAAATGTACAAAAATATAAACAAAAGATGTAATACATGACCCCGGAATGAAATGGGGCTCACCAAGTCCGCTGAGAAGAGGATGCAGTACTATCTGTGATCAACACTGTCTGCAATGGAACCACCTGCATCCATTTAAAGATGCAATGCCCCCGACAAATGGACGTTAATACTGTCGAATAGTACTAGTATGAAAACTAAAGACCATCTCAATAAAATAAATACTAATACAAGGGAAACAATTAAGAAAGCAACATGAGCTGTTAGTAATACTAAAACGTCAAGTTAAAGAGCACTTAGTTTTTCAAGTCAATTTCCACGTTATTAGGTTGCATGGTTTTTAATGCCAATGTACCACAGTCCACAACACCACTTGAAGTATTTATGTATAACTGACTGAATATTGCATGTAACCCTATTTGTCTTCATGACAACATGATTCCATACTTTTGCTTTGAAGTTATACTCAATCCTCTCTTTTTTTTGCTATACTGAAGCTGAATCAGATTTTCAATCCTATGAGAAGTTCTCTATTGCTACTGATTGAACATAATGGTTTGTTTAAGATTAGTATTATTATGAGAAGGATTTTGTTAAAGTATGTTTAGGAACTCCATGTTGAATCTATAACTTGTAGTCTTACTAAGAACCCTGATCATGTTCTGATACTCCTGATGACGTCTAAGAAGCTGTTTGGTGTGATTGTTGACGATCTTTAAACACACACTTAAATTATGCTCGCTAGTCAAATATAGTATCGTATAATATCATACCCACATGGATTGGATTTTAAATAGTATTCTTGTAGTTTCCAGCTTGATTGCTATCCAGGATGATTAATAATTGAGATGTATATGATTTCTAACTGAAATTAACTAAGAGTCTAAAATTATTGAGGAATGAAAATCGAAACAAGGAACAAGCAAGAAAGTTATCAGTGAGAGAAAATATGGTTTTGATGGGATAGGTGCAAGATAATTGTTTGGGATCTAACTATAGATAATTCACGTTCAGCAACAAATCCTCTCTCGATTAAGTCTTAACCTCACGAGATGAACTAATTTAAGCACGTGAAGATATGCAAGCATGCATGGTGGGTTGGTATTTAGGAGAACCTCTTTCGATTATCCTCCTAACAAGGTTTAATCGATGATTCAACTAGACTCTTTCGATTACTTAGAAGACTCTATGAACTCAACCAACAATATAATGCAAAGATATCACAAGTTATGCCTCTCTCGATCACATGAACAAGTGCTTATAGATGCAACAATTAAATCATCCAAAAATGCTTCAAAACATAAAACTAGAGTTAGAATCCACAAACAATCATCAATACACCAAATCCATCAAACCCTAAAGGAACTACTCAATAGAGATGGAGAAATTCATCACAAATAAAATTAAATTATAGGAAAACATAAATTCAATTAAAACTCGGGTCTCTAGTGAGGAAGGAATGATGAAATACTTGTGCTTTTTCTATTCAAACTCCTCCTTAGCGTCCTTTGGTCTAAATCTTGTCAAAAGTCCAGAAAATAATGTTGTTACATGTATTTATACCAGGAAGGGTCGGGCCCAGGCGAAACCATCTTTTCCTAGCCAAAATAGGACAATCTGTAAAAATTGCACAGGCGCACTGCATGGGGTGACACGCCATGGGAAGCATTAGTGGGGAAATCCCGAGAGCTCAAAAATTGACAGGAAATATTAATTGGGAAGCTGCGGTGCACTACGTGCCGCCCCACGCGCCGTGGCAGTGGGGTTTTCTCAGAGTACAAATCAAACTTCAATTTTTGATGTCCAGACTTGGTCCTTGACCACCGAGCATTATCCCAACTTAATCCCTTGGGCTTTTACTCAGACTTCAAAGCTCCAAATAGTTCAAATTAGCTCCACAACATCTACATAGCTCGGAATCACTCATACAAGGCATAAAACACACAATCAATGCACAACACTACCAATTAAAGCTCAAACACAAGTAAAGTACAGTGAATCAGAGTGAAACAAGAGATTAAAATAGGTAATTATAGCCTACTGTCCAAACCCCACACTTAAACCATTTCTCGTCCTCAAGCAAACAATCTACACTTCATATATACACGACCTTTTTCAACAACTCTCATAACTCATCATACCAAGAATACTTAAAATTGATTAAGCACAATACCGTAACATTCTCGCCTCAAGATTTGACTCAAAAGCACCACAAATTTTTCACAATCCGCTCAGTTAGGGTCAAAGAAATTACCTTTCCTTTATGAATCAAGTGCCCTCACACAACAGTAGAAAGTAGTTCCACACACAATAAAATTAAAGCATAATTAGGAACTCAAGATAAAAAGAATTCGCTCACTCTTAGAAACAACATTCATGTGCCACAAAAGACGTACTATAGGCTTGCCCGTAGTGTACTACTCTACTAATTGAGCTCATTCAATCAAGGATCAAGTATGACTTTATTTGGTTGTAACGTAGGCTGCGGGATGGGTATGATACATTTAGATAATAGAGTGACTACACCTCCCTAAGAACTTTAATACATATAATTCATTGTTCAAAACTCCATACTTATGTCAAACGATAACTCCACCTTCACATCAATGTACATAAACTCTCTACTTCTTTAAGCACAATTACATCAAGAGTTACCACTATCAATGGATAAATTTTCTTAAAACAATACAACTACATATTTTTTCTTCTCTTATTCAGTTCAAGTAGCTCTTGATTTTTCAACACAGTCCACCTTTCTCCTGTTTCATTAGTTCCACTCAAAATCCAAACCAACCACCCTACACTTCAACTTTTACAAAGTTCATAACAAATTCAAGTGCTCACGAGAGGTAAACGATTCAAATAGATGGTCAACTCAAACAAATGGGTAAGACTTGTAATGTGGTTGCCAAAGAAACAATATTACAAGCTCAAAGGGGTTAACTATGATACATAATGATTACGTGGGTAATAGCATATAACTGGCTCAAAAAAGAAAGGCCTTTATCACTTCCAAGACTGAATAAAACTACTATTCGCTTTGCAAACACATGGGGAAAGTTCTGGACATGAAATGTGATGCACAGAATAACAAAAAACCTCACACACATGGCACATAACTCACTCAGGATTGGACACATCAAGACACTCTAATCAAAGAAGTTAAGTGTAACGACCCGGCCAGTCGTTCCGTGAGATTTACCCCGTTTCTCCCATTTCTGAATTTGTTATATATTGCTAGCATGTTTTTGTTGTGTTGGGTCAGTTGGTTTGGGTCCGGAGTGGTTATGGTGAGAATTGAGGCATTTAGTCTCTTAAAGTAGCCTAATAGTTAAGAAAGTCAACTGAGAGTTGAATTATTAGTGAACGACCTCGGAATGTATATTTTAGGGCTCGGATAGCTTCGTTAGGTGATTTTTGACTTAGGAGTGTGTTCATATTGAAGTTTTGATGACCGGTGTAGAATTAGGCTTGAATTGGCGAAAGTTAGTTTTTGGCGATTTCCGGTCGGCATTGGAAAATAGGCTATCGGGGTCAGAATGGAATTCCAAAATTTGGAGCAGGTTCGTAATTTCATTTTGGATATGTCTGCAAAATTTCAGGTCAATCAGAGGTGTTTTGATTGGTTTCGGCATAGTTGGCGAAATTTGGAAGATTCAAAGTTCATAGGCTTGAATTTGATGTAATTTTAGTGTTTTCGTGTTGTTTTTGGTGTTTCGAAGGCTTGAATAAGTTGGAATAAGGCTATGGGGTGTGTTGGTATGTTTGGTTGGGGTCCCGAGGGGCTCGGGATTGATTTCGGATGGTTGGCGGGGTTTTGAACTTGGAAATTTACAGCAAATAGCTGCTGGTGTGAGTTCTGATGTGGGTCGTACCTGCGGATGGGTAGCCGCAGGTGCGATGTCGCAAGTGCGAAGATCTGTGCGCAGGTGCGAAAGGAGGCTGGCCAGGGGAATTTCCGCAGGTGCAAAAATTGGTCCGTTAAGTGGGATTTCGCAGGTGCGCACCTAGGACTGCAGGTGCGACTAAGTGTTCGCTGGTGCGGAAATGCTGGCAGAAACAGTATAAAAAGGGGCCTCCGTGAAAAATTGTCTCATTCCACCATTTTTGCATGTGGAAGGTGCTCTTTGAAGGCAAATTGAAAAAGGGAACTCGTGATTCTTCAGTGAAGGTAAGTTCTCCGGTTATTAACATCGTTTCTATGCTATTTTGTTCAGATTAGGCTTGAAAATTTGAGGATTTAAGTAGGAAAAGGTTGGGAAGAAGGGGTGGAGAATTGGAATTTTCTTTTAAGGTTTTGGGTAGGCAATTGTGATCCGATTGTGATGATTTTGGTATGAGTAGAATCGTGGGAGGATGAGGTTTCTAGTGATGTAAAAATTATCGAATTCCAAGATNAATGTTTTGGGTCGAGTACGTTGTTTTACTAATTCTCCCTAGGGGCCTTTTGAGTGGTTCTGGTGAGTGAGGCCGAGGGCCTGATTGTGGGCTGAAGGAGCCCCTCCGGAGTCTGTACACACCCCCAGTGAGCGCACAGAGTCCGAGTGCCGAGTGACGAGTGATTCGGGAGGTATGAGTGACTGTGAGGTGCTGAGTGATTGATTATGAGTGACTGTAAGGCATGCCCGAGGGGCTGATTATGATACATGTTTTTGTCCGAGGGGATACTTATTATTTTACTACTTTCATTCTGAATTTATGAAATATGTTTTGCCCGAGGGGCCTCTATATGAATCATTTCATTTTCATACTAAATCTTTCGGTTTGAAGTTGTTAAAAATATGCATTCTTCAAAGGACTTTTCTGAAGTTGGTTTTAAGGCATGATGATTTCGTATATCTATGTTCACACTATTGGAAAGTAAAGCTGTGTATATTGTGATTTGATGGCATTGATTTTTTGTGTTTCCTTGCCGCTTAGACTTGATTTATTTTCATTACTACCGAGTTAGCGTACTCACATTACTCCCTGCACCCCTATGTGCAGATTCAGGTGCAGATACCGAGCATTAGCCATTTATTCCGCGCTGAGC
>ML420319.1:67272-94393 GCA_005239525.1 Nicotiana knightiana
ATCGGGGGAGGCAATCAGACTCCAGCTGCCCGGGTACTTAAGCAGGCTGCACGGTGTATTCAGGCACCGGGAGCAGCCCCAGCTCAGCCAGTTGCTCCGGTCCAGGATTATGTGGTCCCTGCTATGCCTGAGGACCGAGTAGCGCATGTTGGAGAGGTTCAGCAGACTTCAGCCTCCGACTTTCAGCGGTACAGAGAGTGAGGACGCCTAGTGGTTTCTAGATAACTGCTAGAGGATACTGCGTACTGCGGGTATTTTGGAGACTAGTGGGGTCTCATTTGTTACATTTCAGTTTGCGGGTGCTGCCTTTACATGGTGGGAGTCATTCGAGAGGCGTAGGCCGGTTGGTTCAGCACCTCTCACCTGGCAGCAGTTCTCCATGATCTTTTTGGAGAAGTACGTTCCTCAGTCCCACAGAGAGGAGCAGCGCATGCATTTTGAGCAACTGGGCCAGGGAGAGTTATATGTTACTCAGTACGACATGAGGTTCTCCGAGTTGGCTAGGCATGCTTTTGAGATTGTCCCTACTGATAGGGAGAGGGTGAGGAGGTTTGTAGATGGTCTTTCTTATCAGCTTCAATTATTTATGACTCGGGAGAGAGTATCGGGTGCTTCATTCAAGCAGCTCATTGACATAGCTCGAGATATTGAGTCCGTTCGCTGCCAGGAGCGGGAGGAGATGGAGGCCAAGAGACCTCGTGGTTCGGGCAGTTCCAGTAGTGCTCCCTTCAGGGGACAGTTTCAGCAGGGTAGGGGCTGTTCTTTCAGGCCTCCTCAGTCAGGTCGTACTTCATTTGGTGCCCTCCCAGCTCAGAGTGCAGCTCGAGCACCCCCAGTTCAGGGTTCTTCCATGCATGAGTCTTCCAATGGCCGTACGGGTGCTAGGGGTTTCTATCAGTCCCCGCCTCCAAATCGGGCACGTGTGGAGGCAGTGTCCCCGCCATTCCGGTGGATCTTCTCAGCAGAGGGGCCAACCCTCGACTTCAGCTCCAGTTACTTTGCCAATCGCCCAGGCAGCAAGGGGTGGTAGTCACTCAGCCAGAGGCCGCCCAAGAGGGGGAGGTCGAGCAGGGGGAGGTCAGGCTCGCATGTATGCATTCCCAGCCAAATCAGATGCTATGGCCTCAGATGTCATGATCGCAGGTATTGTCTCAGTCTATTGTCGAGATGTCTTGGCTTTATTTGACCCTGGTTCTACATATTCCTATGTTTTTTCATATTTTGCCCATATTCTAAATGTGCCCCGTGAGTCTCTTGTCACATCTGTTCATGTGTCGACTCCAGTGGGCGATACTGTTGTTGTGGACCGTGTGTATTGGTCGTGCATGATATTTATTGGGGGTATGGAGACCCGAGAGGACCTACTGTTACTCAGCATGGTCAATTTTGACATGATATTGGGCATGGATTGGTTATCTCCGTGTCATGTTATTCTTGATTGTCATGCTAAGATCGTGACCTCAGCTATGCCGGGTTGTCCGAGGGTTGAGTGGAGAGGTTCTACTAAGTATATGCCTAGCAGGGTGATTTCCTACCTGAAGGCTCAGCGCATGGTTGAGAAGTGATGTTTATCTTATTTGGACTTGGTAAGGGATGTCAGTAGTGAGACTCACGCTATTGATTCAGTTCCTATGGTCCGTGACTTTCTGAATATGTTTCCTGCAGACCTGCCAGGCATGCCACCTGACAGGGATATTGATTTTGGTATTGACTTGGTGTCAGGAACTCAGCCTATTTCTATTCCACCTTATCGTATAGCACCAGCGGAGCTAAAGGAATTGAAGGAGCAACTTCAGGAACTCCTGGATAAGGGGTTCATTCGACCTAGTGTGTCATCTTGGGGTGCACCGGCGTTGTTCGTGAAGAAAAAGGATGGGTCCATGCGTATGTGTATTGATAATCGACAATTGAACAGGGTTACGGTGAAGAACCGGTATCCCTTGCCTCGCATTGATGATTTGTTTGACCAGCTTTAGGGAGCCAGAGTGTTTGCCAAGATTGACTTGAGATCTGGGTATCATCAGTTGAAGATTCGCGATTCTGATATTTCGAAGACTGCTTTGAGGACAAGATATGGTCATTATGATTTCCTGGTTATGTCATTTGGGCTGACCAATGCCCCAGATGTGTTCATGCAATTGATGAACAGCGTGTTTCAGCCTTACCTTGATTCTTTTGTCATTGTGTTCATTGATGACATCCTGGTTTATTCTCGTAGCCAGGAAGAGCATGCTCAACATTTGAAAGTTGTGTTACAAAGGTTGAAGGAGGAGAAACATTTTGCAAAATTCTCCAAGTGTGAGTTTTGGCTTGGTTCGGTAGCTTTCTTGGGGCATGTGGTGTCTAGTGAGGGTATTCAAGTTGATCCGAAGAAGATAGAGGCGGTGCATAGTTGACCCAGACCGTCCTCAGCTACAGAGATTAGGAGTTTCGTTGGTTTGGCGGGATATTACCGTCGCTTTGTGGAGGGATTCTATTCTATTGCTTCGCCTTTGACCAGATTGACCTAGAAGGGTGCTCCATTCAGATTGTCGGATGAGTGTGAGGAGAGCTTTTAGAAGCTCAAGTCAGCATTGACCACAACTCCAGTACTAGTTTTGCCTACTGGTTCGGGTTCTTACACAGTCTATTGTGATGCTTCTAGAGTTGGTTTGGGGGCGGTATTGATTTAGGACGGTAGGGTGATGGCCGACGCATCTAGACAGTTGAAGGTGCACGAGAAGAATTATCTGGTGCACGATCTTGAGTTAGCGGCCATTGTTCATGCTTTTAAGATTTGGTGGCATTATTTGTATGGAGTGCAGTGTGAGATTTTCACTGATCATCATAGTTTGCAGTATCTGCTGAGGCAAAAGGACTTGAATTTGCGTCATAGGATATGGTTAGAGATTCTCAAGGATTATGACCTCACTATCTTATATCATCCGGGGAAGGCTAATGTAGTGGCCAATGCCTTGAGTCGCAGAGCAGAGAGTTTGGGGAGTCTAGCCTACCTTCCAGTAGTAGAGCGGCCATTAGCCCTTGATGTTCAGGCCTTAGCGGGTCAATTGGTGAGATTGGATCTGTCAGAGCCCCCGCGGGTGTTGGCTTGTGTAGCCTCCAGATATTCTCTTTACAATCAGATTAGAGCACGCCAGTATGATGATCCACATTTGCTTGTTCTTCAGGACAGAGTCCGTCGCGATGATACCAGAGATGTGGTTATTGGTGATGATGGGGTCATGAGGATGCAGGGCCGGATTTGCGTGCCCAATGTAGATGGGCTTTGAGATTTGATTCTAGCAGAGGCTCATAGTTCGCGGTATTCCATCCATCCGAGTGCCGTGAAGATGTATCAAGACTTGAGGCAGCATTATTGGAGGAGGAGGAGGAAGAAGGATATTGTGGAGTTTGTGGCTCGGTGTCTCAACTGTCAGCAGGTCAAGTATGAGCACCAGAGACCAGGTGTATTACTTCAGAGATTTGATATTCCAGAGTGGAAGTGGGAGAGGATCACCATGGACTTCGTAGTTGGACTCCCACGGACTTCGAGGAGGTTTGATGCTATATGGGTTATTGTGGATCGGCTGACCAAGTCAGTGCACTTCATTCCTGTGGGCACTACTTATTCTTCGGAGAGGTTAGCTGAGATTTATATCAGGGAGATTGTCCGTTTGCATGGGGTTCCAGTTTCTATCATTTCCGACAGAGGCACTCAGTTCACATCTCAGTTTTGGAGAGCCGTGCAGAGAGAGTTGGGTACTCAGGTNCATTTCCGACAGAGGCACTCAATTCACATCTCTATTTTGGAGAGCCGTTCAGATAGAGTTGGGTACTCAGGTTGAGTTGAGCACAACATTTCATCCTCAGACCGACGGGCAGTCGGAGCGTACCATTCAGATTTTGGAGGATATGTTGCGTTCTTGTGTGATTGAATTTGGTGGTTCATGGGACAAGTTTTTTCCACTAGCGGAGTTTGCATATAATAACAACTATCAGTCGAGTATCCAGATGGCTCCGTATAAGGCTTTATATGGTAGGAGGTACAGATCTCCGGTTGGTTGGTTTGAGCCGGGCGAGGATAGGCTATTGGGCACAGACTTGGTTCATGATGCGTTGGGTAAGGAAAAAGCGATTCAAGAGGGTTTGCACGACGCAGTCTAGGCAGAAGAGTTATGCGGACCGGAAGGTCCGAGACGTGTCTTTCATGGTTGGGGATAAGGTGTTGCTGAAGGTGTCGCCCATGAAGGGTGTTATGAGATTCGGGAAGAGAGGGAAGCTGAGTCCTAGGTTCATTGGGCCATTTGAGGTGCTTCAGAGGGTTGGGGAGATGGCTTATAGGCTTGCTATTCCTCCCAGTTTATCGAGTGTTCATCCAGTACTCCATGTTTTGATGCTCCAGAAGTATGTTGGTGACCCGTCTAATGTTTTGGACTTCAGCTCGGTTCAGCTCGAGGGTGATATGTCATATGAGGTAGAGCCAGTGGCTATTTTGGGTCGACAGGTCAGGAAGCTGAGGTCTAAGGATATAGTTTCAGTGAAGGTTCAGTGGAGAGGGCAGCCGGTGGAAGATGCCACCTGGGAGACCAAGCGGGAGATGCGGGACAGATATCCTCACTTATTCGAGACTCCAGGTATGTTTCTAGACACGTTCGAGGACGAACGTTAGTTTAAGAGGGGGATGATGTAACTACCCGGCCGGTCGTTCCGTCAGATTTACCCTGTTTCCCCCATTTCTGCATTTGTTATATATTGCTAGCCTGTTTTTGTTGTGTTGGGTCAGTTGGTTTGGGTCCGGAGTGGTTATGGTGAGAATTGAGGCATTTAGTCTCTTAAAGTAGCCTAATAGTTGAGAAAGTCAACTGAGAGTTGACTTATTGGTGAATGACCTCATAATGCGGATTTTATGGCTCTGATAGCTTCGTTAGGTGATTTGGGACTTAGGAGTGTGTTCGGAATGAAGTTTTGATGACCAATGTAGAATTAGGCTTGAATTGGCGAAAGTTAGTTTTTGGCGATTTCCGGTCGGCATTGGAAAACAGGATATCGGGGTCGGAATGGAATTCCAAAATTTGGAGCAGGTTCGTAATTTTATTTTGGATATGTCTGCAAAATTTCAGGTCAATCGGAGGTGTTTTGGTTGGTTTCGGCGTAGTTGGTGAAATTTGGAAGATTCAAAGTTCATAGGCTTGAATTTGATGTAATTTTGGTGTTTTCGTGTTGTTTTTGGTGTTTCGAAGGCTCGACTAAGTTGGAATAAGGCTATGGGGTGTGTTTGTATGTTTGGTTGGGGTTTTGAGGGGCTCGGGATTGATTTCGGATGGTTGGCGAGGTTTTGAACTTTGAAATTTGCAGCAAATATCTGCTGGTGTGAGTTCTGGTGTTGGCCGCACCTACGGATGGGTAGCCGCAGGTGTGATGTCGCAGGTGCGAAAGGTGGCTGGGCAGGGGAATTTCCGCAGGTGCGAAGAGATGGCCGCACCTGCGAGGCCACAGGTGCGAAAATTGATCCGTTAAGTGGGATTCTGCAGGTGTGCACCTGGGACCACAGGTGTGGGTGCGCAGGTGCGACTAAGTGTCCGCAGGTGCGAAAATACTGGCAGAAACAATATAAAAAGGGGCCTCCGTGAAAAATTGTCTCATTCCACCATTTTTGCATGCGGGATGAGCTATTTGAAGGCAAATTGAAGAAGGGAACTCGTGATTCTTCAGTGAAGGTAAGTTCTCGGGTTAGTAACATCGTTTCTATGCTATTTTGTTCGGATTAGGCTTGAAAATTTGAGGATTTAAGTAGGAAAAGATTGGGAAGAAGGGGTGGAGAATTGGAATTTTCTTTTGAGGTTTTGGGTAGGCTATTGTGATCCGATTGTGATGATTTTGGTATGAGTAGAATCGTGGGAGGACGAGGTTTCCAGTGATGTAAAAATTATCGAATTACGAGACATGGGCTCAGGGCTCGGGTTTGGCCGAATTTCAAGATTCTTGTATAATTTGATAGTTTTCGATTGGGTTGTGTCCCTTTGGCATATATTAATGATATTAAACTGGTTTTGGCTAGATTCGGAGCAATCGGGAGCCAATTCGAGGGGCAAGAGCATCGCGAAGTAGTGTTGTGGCCCAGTAGAGGTAAGTAATGGTTATAAATCTTGTCCTGAGGATATGAAACCCCAGACTACATATTTCTCACTGATTTTAGAATGGCGCACATGTCGGATGACGAATATGTGGCGCGTACTGAATTTTGGATTGGACTAGGTCCTCTCCGCGGAAACTAATGATTTGCATATTTTACTCAAAACCTTATGTTAAATTATGTTCTAAAGATTGTTGAAATATTTGGGCTATAAGCCGTGTTTGGGGCCTCGTGCCGATCTGTTTAGACCCCTTGGGGGNCTGTTTTCGAAACTCAGCCTAATTTACACTACTTTGAGATTTAAAATAATGTTTTGGGTCGAGTACCCTGTTTTACTAATTCGCCCGAGGGGCCTTTTGAGTGGTTCTGCTGAGAGGCCAAGGGCCTGATTGTGAGGTGCTGAGTGATTGTGAGGTGCTGAGTGATATTTGCGCTTGGGTTGAAGGAGCCTCTCCGGAGTCTGTACACACCCCTAGTGAGCGCACATAGTGCCTAGTGCCGAATGACGAGTGATTGGGGAGGCATGAGTGACTGTGAGGTGCTGAGTGACTGATTATGAATGACTGTGAGGCATGCCCGAGAGGCTGATTATGATACATGTTTTTGCCCGAGGGGCTACTTATGATTTTACTACTTTTATTTTGAACTTATGAAATATGTTTTGCCCGAGGGGCCTCTATATGATTCACTTCATTTTCATACTAAATTTGTCGGTCTGAAGTTGTTAAAAATATGCATTCTTCAAAGAACTTTTCTTAAGTTGGTTTTAAGGCATGATGATTTCGTATATCTATGTTTACACTATTGGAAAGTAAGGCTGTGTATATTGTGATTTGATGGCATTGATTTTTTGTGTTTACTTTCCGCTTAGACTTGATTTATTATCATTACTACTAAGTTGGCGTACTCACATTACTCCCTGCACCCATGTGTGCAGATTCAGGTGCAGATACCGAGCATTAGCCATTTATTCTGCGCGGAGCCGGATTAGGGGATATAGAGGTAGTTGTTCAACGTCTGTAGCATCTCTGTTTCTCCTTCTTGTTGTATCTAGCTGTTATTCGGAGGTTTTGTATTATAATAGTATATTTTGGATTATTCTTCTAGATGCTCATGACTTGTTGGCTCTGGGTTTTGAGGTTGGTGGCACTGTTTATTGGCCTACTTTGTTTAGTAAATTCTGATATTTATGAAATTCTTGGAATTTGATTGGGATTTTGAAAGAAACTGTGAACATGTGGTTATTGGCTAGCCTAGTTCCACGATAGGCGCCATCACAGCCGGTTTAGGATTTGGGGTCGTAACATTAAGCAAAATTAAGATCATACTATTTAAGGTACTTATATAATAATAAAAACTGAACCTAAGTTTCAAAACTAAAGTACTCACTATTCTCAAGGCGTAATAATGTTAAAAGACGCCACCTTCATTCAAATCATAGCACAAGGTTTCCTACTCCTAATAAAAATGAAAACAAACTATACCCGGTTCAAACAAAACCATTGGAAAAAGAACCGCGACACAAAGAAAAACCAAGGGGGAATTATTACACTACCTACAAAAGAAAAATCTTTGTCTTTTTTTTTTCCGAATTTAATCCCTCAAGAAACCTGTCGATGATATCCATCATCGAAAAAATCATAAATTTTAAATTTTTTATCTTTTTTTCCAATTTTTTCTATCTTTAACTACTACAACTAACAAAAAGAAACACATATACAAACATACAAATATCGCCCACTCCACACTTTAAGTTTTGACATTACCCCATGGCACACAATTAAAAAGCATAAGGTAAAGGAGACTTCTCTGAATATCTACTCAGGGTTTGAGACGAAGTCGGGCTCCATTCCTCGCGCCTGCACTAATGCACACATTCATGCGGATAGATTCTTCTCAAGCTTTTTGGGGTACACCCCACACTTATCTTTCTCACTCACTGCAGCCTTCCCTTTCGAGCCCTTTAATTTCCTCTCAGTCCTCGCAGTTGTTTGTCCTTTCACACCCCATTTTCTACATCCATCTTGAAAGTCATAGTCTCCTTACCGACTCTAAGCATGCGTTTTCTCTCATGTATATCTATATCACTACGCCCGTCGCTGAGAATGGTATTCCTAGTATGAAAGGGACCTCCTTGTTTTCCTCCATATTCACCACTATAAAATCCACATGAAAGATGAACTAATCCACCTGAACTAACACATCTTCCACTATCCCCTCAGGTAATAAAGTCATTTGGTCTGCCAGCTGCAAAGATATTGTTGTAGACCTTATCTCTACAATCTTCTTCTCTAGTTTCCTGTAAATAGGTAGAGGCATTAAATTAATTGAGGCACTCGGATCACATAAAGACTTATCAAAACTTATAGTTCCTAATGAGCAAGGTATAGTAAAACTCCCTAGATCTCCACACTTTTGTGGGAGTTTATTTTGCAATATTGTGCTGCAATGCTCTGTGAGCTTGACCACTGAGGTCTCCTCTACTTTCCTCTTCTTCGTAAGGATCTCTTTCAAGAATTTAGCATAAGAAGAAGTTTGTGAGAGAACTTCCGTGAATGGTAAATTTACATGAACCTGTTTCAGCATATCCAGAAATCTCTCAAACTGCTTGTCTAGTTTTTCTCTACATAGCTTTTGAGGGAAAGGTAGAGCAGGGATATGCTTGCTCTCCTCATGTTCCTCCCTTCTCGATTTTTCTTCCTTCTTATTTTTCTCAGCTTTCCTCGGGCCTTTCTTCATTTTGTCATCATCACTTTTCAGCTGCTCCCCACTTTCTTTTTCAAATATCACATCTTTTTGGATTGGGGTGGGATCTTTCGACACTTCCCCACTTCTCAAGGTTACATCATTCAGTCTTTCTTTGGGATTTTTTCCAGTATCAATAGGGAGAGTGCCTGGACCCCTCTCAGATAATATTGTTTCAATCCGTGTCACTTGCTTCTCTAAATTTCGAATTGCTGCCCCTTGTACTTCAAATCGTTCATCAGTTTTCACAATGAAGTCCTTCATGAGATCCTCAAGACCAGGTTGATTGAACTGTTGAGGTTGAAACTGCCGCATCAACTGATTCATAAAACCAGGAGCTCCTTGTCCCTGGAATATGGGGTTGTTTTGTTGCCATGCATTTGCAGTATCCCCGGGTGAACTTCGTGAATAACTTGGGTGCTTCTGACCCATTGCATTAAGATTATAATTTCCCACACCACTCACTTCCTCAGTTGAGACTTGACACTCGTGAGTAGAGTGTCCTCTTACACATCTATCACAAGCTGCGTGAGGCGCATTTTGTATCGAGGCCAAGGTCAACTTTCGTGTTTCTTTAGCCATAACATCAAGTTGTACCTGCACATATGTTTAGCATCAACTTGATGAACACTAGTTGATCTTGTTCTTTCACCACTCTCAGAGGGCCACTGATTAGCATCTTCAGATAACTCATTAAGTATTGTAACCATGTTTACCCTAAAAAATGGATCACAATTAAATTTGTAAGTGGTTTGGAGGGTACATGGATTTATTCAATACAAACGGTAAATATTACTAGAATAAACAGATAAGAGATGTAATAAATTGTCAAACCGCTTGAAAATAAGGGGGGGAAATGATTCCAGACTTGAGGGCAGCCTCAATAAGGTATCCGTCTTTGATCCTAGGCTTATAATAGTGAAACACTGACCAATAAATGTAAGAGTTTTGAATAACAGAAAAGTAATAGTATATTGCCTTGGTATGCGTGTTATTATGTTGCTAATGAATAGTCATATCCCCTTTATATAGTAGTGGATTCCTACTCTAGGTACAATTCGATAAAAGGTAAAAATCTTCCATTTAACTAATCACTAGATTCCCGGCGATAATTATAGAGATCCACGCCGTGATACCCTTGGTGGTCATAGATATTACGACCTTCCATCAATCGTGTTTGATTGCCTTACAATGCTCTCTGAAGTATTTTAGGATTTGGACCAATCCCGGGGTCATGTCCCTAATATTCTCGAGGGCGGGTGTCGTGCCCCTAGAAACTGTCTCGCTGAGTCCCTTAACTCGATTCCGGCTCCTTGTCATCATGTCTCTTACTCGATTTATATTATAAGAAACCGAGCCGCCTTATGAGTCCGATTTTATCTATATACAAACTATCTCCTTTGGAGTCTTCTTCATCAACGGGCCTCTAGCTGCATTACTTAATGTTAACCGTATACGGATAGCCCCCTTGTTTCTCAGAGAGTAAGTTTCACAGAAACGACGAGGAAGGATATGAGTTCTTCTGTCTCTTCTTTAATATGTTGCGACACAAAATGACAAAGAAACCAAAACGTCCCGTCAGTCACGTCATAATGACTCCCAACACGTGTCAGCCGTCGGCAGGTCGTGCCTAAATGCGAAACGGCATGAAGCCCTTATAAATACTCCTTCCTTCGTTCCTTTTTTACTCTTGCCCAAGCTTCTACCTTCGCTCCTTCAAGATATCATGGCATTCCTTCATTCTTTAATACTCTTACCTTCGTTCCCCAAGTTGGAACCTTTCTTTTACCCCTCACTTAAGGCAGTGTGCTTGATCTTCTCAACAGGTTCTTACCCTTCATCTCTATAACGACCCGGCCGGTCGTTCCGTGAGATTTACTCTGTTTCCCCCATTTATGCTTTTGTCATATATTTCTAGCCTGTTTTTGTTGTATTGGGTCAGTTAGTTTGGGTCCGGAGTGGTCATGGAGAGAATTGAGACATTTAGTCTTCTAAAGTAGCCTAAAAGTTGAAAAAGTTAACCGAGAGTTGACTTGTTGGTGAACAACCTCGGAATGCGTATTTTATGGCTCGGATAGCTTCATTAGGTGATTTGGAACTTAGGGGGTGTGTTCGGAATGAAGTTTTAATGTCCGGTGTAGAATTAGGCTTGGATTGGGGAAAGTTAGATTTTTGCGATTTACGGCCGGCAGTGGAAGATAGGCTATCGGGGTCGGAATGGGATTCCAGAAGTTGGAACATGTCTGTACATTTTGGGTATGTGTGCAAATTTTCAGGTCAATCAGAGGTGTTTTGGTTGGTTTCGGTGTAGTTAGCGAAATTTGGAAGTTTCAAAGTTCATAAGCTTGAATTTGATGTAATTTTGGTGTTTTCATGTTTTTTTTGGTGTTTCGAAGGCTCGATTAAGTTGGAATGCTATGGGGTGTGTTGGTATGTTTGGTTGGGGCCCCGAGGGGATTGAGTTTGATTTTGGATGGTTGGTGGAGTTTTGAACTTGGAAATTTGCAGCAAATAGCTGCTGGTGCAAGTTTCTGGTGTTGGCCGCACCTACGGATGGGTAGCCGCAGGTGCGACGTTGCAGGTACGAAAGGCCGTGCGCAGGTGTGAAAGAAGGCTAGGCAGGGGAAATCCGCATGTGCGAAAATTGGTCCGTTAGTGGGATTGCGCAAGTGCGCACTTGGGACCGTAGGTGCGGGTCCGCAAGTGCGATTAAGTGTCCGCAGGTGCAGAAATGCTTGGCAGAACAGTATAAAAGAGACCTCCATGAAATTTTATTCATTTCACCATTGTTGCATGCGATTGGAGCTCGTTTGAAGGAAAATTGAAGAGATAATCTGTGGTTCTTCAGTGGAGGTAAGTTCCCGGGTTATTAAAATTATTTCTATGCTATTTTGTTCGGATTAGGCTTGTAAATTGGAGGATTAAAGTTGGAAAAGGTTTGGAAGAATGGGTGGAGGATTGGAAAATTCTTTTGGAAATTCGGGTAGGCAATTGTGGTCCGATTGTGGTATTTTTGGTATGTGTAGAATCATTGGAGGACGAGAATTCTAGTGATGTGAAATTTATCGAATTCTGAGATGTGGGCCCGGGGCTCAAGTTTACCCAAATTTTGAGATTTTTGTATAATTGATAGTTTTCGATTGGGTTGTGTTCCTTTAGTATTTATTAATGATGTTAAACTGGTTTTGGCTAGATTCAGAGCAATCGGGAGCCAATTTGAGGGGCAAGAGCATAGGGAACTAGTGTTGTGGCCCGGTAGAGGTAAGTAATGGTTATAAATCTTGTCCGGAGGGTATGAAACCCCGAACTTCATATTTCTCACTGATTTTAGAATGGCGTACATGTCGGATGACGAGTATGTGGCACACTGCTTTTTGAATTTGGACTTGGTCCTCTGCGCGGAAACTATTGAGTTGCATATTTTACTCAAAACCTTATGTTAAGTTATGTTATTGTTGAAATATTTGGGATATAAGCCGTGTTTGGGGCCTCGTGCCGATCTGTTTAGACCCCTTGGGGGCTTTTTACTATTGTTTTCCTCACAGTTTATTGAGGATTTCACTCAGTCACATTGTGCTTACTGTGTTCAAAACTCAGTCTGATTTACACTACTTTGAGATTTACAAAAAATTGATGTTTTGGGTCGAGTACCCTGTTTTACTGATTCGCCCGAGGGGCTATTGAGAGGTTTTGCTGAGTGAGGCCGAGGGCCTGATTGTGAGGTTATGATACGCCACGAGGTGGCTTGATATTAGCGCTTGGGCTGAAGGAGCCCCTCCAGAGTGTGCACACACCCCTAGTGAGCGCACCGAGTGCCGAGTGCCGAGTGACGAGTGACGAGTGATTGGGAGGCATGAGTGACTGTGAGGTATGCCCGAGGGGATGATTATGGGAGATGGTAAGGTATGCCCGATGGGATAATTATGAGTGTCATTGAGGCATGCCCGAGGGGCTGATTATGATACATGTTTTTTCCCGAGGGGCTACTTATGATTTTACCACTTTCACTCTGAATTTATGAAATATGATTGGCCGAGGGGCCTCTTTATGATTTACTTAATTTTCACACTAAATCTTTCGGTTTGAAGTTGTTTAAAATATACATTTCTCAAAGGATTTTTCTGAAGATGGTTTTAAGGCATGATGACTTCATATATCTATGTTTATACTGTTGGAAAGAAAGGCTATGTATATTGTGAATTGATGACATTGATTTTTATGTGATTTCCTGCCGCTTAGGCTTGATTTATTTTTGTTACTACTGAGTTGGTGTACTCATATTACTCCATGCACCCCTGTGTGTAGATTCAGGTGCAGTTACCGAGCTTTAGCTGTTTATTGCGCGCGGAGCCGGAGTGCGGGATATAGAGGTAGCTGTTCAGCGTCCGCAGCATCTTTGTTTTCCCTTCTTGTTGTATCTAGCTATTTAATCAGAGGTTCTGTATTATAATAGTATACCTTTTTGGCTTATCTCTCTTAGATGCTCATGACATGTTGGCTCCGGGTTTTTGGGTTGGTTGAACTGTTTATTGGCCTAATGTATTTAATAACATATGTATATTTTATGAAATGCTTGAAATTAGTTGGGATTTTTAAAGAAACTGTAAACATATGATTATTGGCTAGCCTAGTTCTACGATAGGCGCCATCACAGCTAGTTTGGGATTTGGGGTCGTGACAATCTCCTCATTTTCTCACACTTTTAAACCTTTTTTTCCAGATAAAATGGCGAAGACTTCCAAGACAACATCACAGAAAGATGTTCCTTCTTCTTCACAGCCGACCACTGAGGTCGAGGAGACCACATCCGATGTGGTTGTCCTCGAGAGGTCTGCTCCGAGCGTGGTCATTAATGAACTGGAAGTAGAGACCTCCTTTAAAATGATCATTCCCAGAGGGTGTTCAGTCAATGATAACTTGAAAGTTGAAAAGCCCTTTTTGGTTCAAGGCCAAAGCGAGGCGGTTTCACGGTACATCTGCTCCATCACTGAGGTAATTCTTCTCATGGTTCGGAAGGACTCCAGCTGGACGGATAAGGATGTAGTGGTTCCTGGGCTCGACGACAACATTACTACCCATGTTGAGAGATATCTGAGTGTTTACATTTATCCCTTTACATTGGGCCCGATGGACCTGGTCATCTGTGACTTTTGCAGGAGGTACGACGTATGACTCGTCCACATGAACCCATCATTGTGGAGGATCGTGATCTTCCTCTGATTCTTTTTGAGAAAAATCGACTCATGTACGTTCACCAACGATCACCTACTGTGCTTGTACAGTCCCCGAATCTTCTAGGGAGGGGGGGGGGTGATAAAGTTTGTACGTCAGGACAACAAATCTCCATTTTCAAGTAGCGATGAGGACCGGGGTCGGGGATGGCAGGGACGCTTTGTCCGGCTGGAGGACCGCATACTTGTTCCCTACCGAGTGAATGACATACCCCGAGAAGTGTAACAAATCTCGTAAGTATATCTTCCTTTCAAATGTCGATTTTATGTCTTATCTTTATTTTTCTCATCGGTGTTCGTTGTGGTGCAGCCCTCGCTCGATTCCCAAATGCTATTCCTCGACTCATACAGTGGATCAGAGGCATTTTTTCGTAGATGCCTTATGCCGAGTACTCATGGCGTGAGCTCTCGAAGGGCCGCTGGGAGGCCCGGTCTCACGGTAAGATTCTTTTTTCTGAATAAGTAGCACTAGCTTATCTTTTCAACACTATGTCCTCATCGCTTCTCTTCACTTTTTTGCAGGCTTGCCTAAGACTATCGAGCTTAGGCCCTTGTAGAGGCGAGGACCTGCCCGTTGATCATTCTGCTTCGAGGCATCCCAGAGCCACAACAAGAGAGCAGAAAAGGTAGAGGGTCCCGAGTTCCCCGAGCTCAGAGAAAAAGAAACCGAGGAGAAGGTTGGCTCATAATTCAAAGGAAAGCTCAAGCTCTCGAGTGCCTGAATCAGACTCACTCTTTTGGCCCAGGGACGAGACCGAGGAGGACAAACTTTTTGTGGCCCACAAGCCGTCCATCCCCGAGAAACAGGTGACAACCGAGGGGGAAACGACAGAGGCTAATCCCTCTCAAGTTCACGAGGTTGGTACAAAGCTGAGGATCGAGACCTCTCGAGACACTGACTTCCCCCCATTATGGACATTTTGGGATCACCCTCGTTCACTGAGTTCATGTTCGATGAGGCCCTAACGACAATGGATAGGGTTCGTGGAGTGTACTGTCACGCCCCAAACTGAGGAGCACGACCGACGCTTAGCCGAGTAAACCCGACTGAGCAAGCCTATTAGATTTCATTCTACCCAAATTCATTTTTGAATAAAGAGGAGATGTACTCCATTAATCATACTTTATAAATATTTCATTAACAACTTCCATTTTGTTTCCATTAGCAGTTTCAACAATAATATCCAAAATATCACAATTTTTATAGATATGATGAAAAACATACATGCCAAATACCAATATTTCTAATTTAATTTCCTATATCAAAAACCACCCACAACCTGTCTACGGAGCCTCTAAATACAACTGAAGAGTAATGTGGAAATGCGAGCAACAAGGCTCCAGCTATACCTCAAAATACAGAGTACATGAAAAACAAATGACACAGGATCCCGAATGAAGTGGGACTCACCAAGTCGGCTGAAAAGAAGATGCCCCACTAACTGCAACCAACAATGCCTGCTATGGAACCATCTACATCCATTTAAATATGTAGCGCCCCCGGCAAAAGGGACGTTAGTACTGTCGATTAGTACTAGTATGTAAAGCTAAAAGTCATCTTTCAAAATAGAATAATCATACAAGAAAAGGAAAGCCATATAACCAATGTAGTCACAATCAATAACATCGAAATGCCCAAGTGAAACCTAACGATTATCAACATACGGAAGTAACACACATCTCCTTAGAAAGATCAATAATGCACTAAGAAGAATTCAAGAATTCAATGAGAAACATAAGCACCATCACAACGTCAATTAAGGAATCACACAAGCTTTCAAGAGAATCATTTTTAACGTTAGTTTGGCCATCACTAGCATTAACATCTCATTACTCATATCACCACCGTACTTTTATACGGAGTCCGACCACGACCTGATCAGCTAGGTCGTCTCCCTTGGAGACATGTTTTCACAATACCAATTTCTGTTTCAATTTCAATTCGATTCATAACACAACACAAAACCATCATGTGTGCGGCATGGTGTCCGATCACGGGCCAATCGACTGGGCCGTCTTACTCAAGACATTTCTATTTTCATCAATCATCTCATTTCTCATTATGAACATTTATTTCAAGTATTCCAATGCTAGTGGCCACAGTCGTTAATTCATACCCGACACTAGGCCCCATTTCATAATTCAATTTAGTTCCATATATTTCACATTAATATCAATTTCATCAACAAGTCGTTTGGTTCAAAACATCAAGTACACATGAGAGCAAACACAAATCATGGGCCTATAGAGATTGTCACATTGCTTTGCAATTTAACATGTTTTCCATAACGTCAATACTTCACCAAGTAACAACATAGCATCATGGAAGAACTTGAATGCATATGGAACATAAGGTCTTACAATAAAAATATGTTTGCAATGTTATTTCCTTCATCAATCAAGATTAAGGCTTACACGATTATAGGGGAGCACCATAGAGGTTCGATTCCTAAGAAGAGGGGGTTTTATCCATACATACCTCAAAGAGATTTTAGGCAAATTCCACTTTTAGAAGTTATCTTAAAAGTTGAGTTGAGGCTCGTCTCGTAATATATTTCATATATATATTTTTTCTTATTTCATAGGCCTCGCTAGGCACAAGTATATATGTTATCCACACTCTATTTCCACAGTTTATTTAATTTGTCTTCAAGTATCTTTATAGTTTATCATCGACTAAGAACACTCAATCAAGGCATTTAGTACACATACTGGCAAGTAGGAGTATTGAGCATATCGAGTCTTCTTCGCCTAATTAGTATGCCAGTTTTCATTAAAACTACCACTCGAGACTATGCCATATTAATAAGCAATCGTTACTTTAGACATCTATTACTCAGTATAAGGCTCGTTCGAAAGCATCATGTTTATGAGTTTATAGGGGGTAACCCAGAACGAAGAGATTTGGGATTTGGGGCCGGTCATACATAAACTTGCAGAAACAATATGGAATCCAAGAGATAAAGTTTAGCCAACATACCTTGCTTGAGCTTATCCTTAAATTACTACAACATTCTGGAAATCCTAGCAACCCCAATCTATTTCGAGATATAACAAAATTGAACACAAATTAGGAAAATATTCATAGTCTTAGCTCATTTGAGCATCCCATCAAACACGAGGTGTGCATTAAGTCTTTAAGGTCCTTTTATAGAGTATTTCATCAACCTTCAACCCATCCTTAAACATTTTTAGCTCAACAATGTTCCTACACCCATTGATAACACATGCAAGCAAGATAACAACTCGAATACCCACAAAATTTCTTGATAATTACCCATCTTTAGCTAAAATTCGAAATTAGGGGGTTAGGGTGTAGAATCTTACCTCAAGGATGAATATCTAGTGTGTTTTCCTTGTTAATCTTCAAAGATTTGTGTAAGAATTGAAGAATTCTTTAATGAAGATCACTTCCTCACTCTAGGGCTCCCTCTTTCACTCTAAAATATCAGATGTTTTGCTAAAAAATGACCCATTGCGTGTATTTAACGAAGTTGGGGCGGGTTATAAAGATAAAATAATGGATAATCCAAAATTTTCGGACGTGTCTAGAGACATGGCTTCGCCAGCCTAAAGCCTGGTCTAGCCTGGCCTCGCCAGCCTAAAGCCTGGTCCTGCCTGGCTTTATCCTGGCTAAAGCCTGGTCTAGCCATGACAAAAAATTTCAACTCCCCAACGCGTTGTTCAACCCAAAAGCTCCGAAAATAAAACGTATTAGCGTACCCTGACACCACAAACCTTTACATTACATGGTGAATATTTTCGGAGCCTTACATAGACGATTCCCTCTGATGCTTCATTGATGGGGAAGACTCAGTGCCCTTGAAGACTTCACCGGGTTGGGTGACTTAGAGGTGCTGAGGAAAAGTCCATCCTTGGAGGTCGGTGGGCCAAAATCAAGCCCGAGGTTGATCAACCGGTTCCCCGCTCCAAGAACGGATCTTGGCCGAAAACAATCAATTGTTATCACCGTCCTGGAGGATGCCCAAGGTTCTTTCTGCCTCTATCGGGGTAGCTAGGTACCTCCGGTGCCTAGTAACCAAAGAAGACCAGGAAAAATTGAATGAGGTACATGCGCCATGCTTATTCAATGAAGCACAACATGCGCTGAATCGTGTAAGGTGTTATCAGACTCTTTTATCTTTGAATTCAGTTTTTTGATGACTCTAATGCCTTATTTCACATTTTGCAGGCCTCAGTGCTCTACCATGAAACCTTTATCTAGTATCGAGATGAGATTAGCCTACTCGAGGTCGAGTTCAAAGAGCTTGCTAAGAAGAGGGGCATGTATAAGCTTATCAGTGAGCAACGTTAAGGAGAAGTCAAGAATCTCCAGGCTGAGTTGGACACGGCTAAGAAAGAACATGTTGACCTGGTGGAACAGGTAAAGATATTTGAAGTTAGTGATGACGAGTTATGCATGGCGACTAATGGTCAAAACTCGCAGGTCCAGCAGAAGGTTGATCGGATCGGCCACCTTTAATCCCAGATGGATGACGTCAAGGCCATGGCCGAAGAGTATAAGGGAAAAATGGACCGATTGGCTTTGGAAAAGGATACTGACCGGCAGAAGCTGGCCTCAATGGAGGTTCAACTTCGAGAGGCGGGGGAGAAAGCTAAGGCCCGATTCCAAAAAATTGAAGACTTCTAGTCTCAACTATGCTCGGCCATTGCTGAATGGGATACCCTTGGAAAGGAGCTTAAAGCAGCCAAGTCAGTGGCAAAAATAACCAGGTCGATGTTGAAGAGAGGGTGGCCCAATACAGAGCTGACACTGAGGAAACCCAAAACCTCCTGAAAGTCACTGTTGAATAGGTGAAGTGGCAGTCTCAAAGAGAGTCTCTCGAAGAGGTTCATGCCCGGGGTTTCCATTTATCGGCCGATATCGAAAATGCTATGAGGCTTGAGGTCGAGGCTAAGAAGTTGGCAGATCCCGAGGACGAGAAAGTCTGTAAGGGTTTCGGTGAATCCAAGGGCAGAGAAGACCCCGATGGTCCCGGTGATGAGGAAGGCTATAAGGGTTCCAGCGAATCCGAGGGCATAGAAGACCCCGATGGTCCCGGTGACGAGGCGGATTCCAGCAAAGTTTAGGCTTAGGTGCCTTGTAGATTTTCTTTGTTTTTTTATTTTTGTATTTTGTTGAGGCTGTTTGGCCTTTGTAAAGATCTTTATATATATAAAAGTCTTTCCTTTTTTCCCTTTCGTTACACCCCATGTTTTCGTACGTGAGAGTACATCGTAAGTCAATTGATGTAAGCTCAGAAATAAGATTATATTTGATGGAATATAAAGTAAGTTAATCATGTTACATTGGAGGTTACAAATATTTAAGATCATGAATAACGAGTACCAAGAGGGTTGGAAAGCTTAGAATCTAAACCAATTGAAGAAAATAAGTTTCGTCGAAAGTCGACGAGTTTGGAATGTTATAACATGTAATTTAGGGTAAGAATATGGTTCATTACATGATAAGGAGGTTATGCTATGATTTAATTTTTATCGTATGATATTCATGTTCTACATTTTTAAGTCAAGCAAGTTGTGGAACAAAAGTCGGCAAAGGTCTTCACAAGTTACACTCATAATGTGCTTCAAATTAGGTCAAATGTAACTGAGATTTTCTCCCAATATACTTGGAATTATTTGATGATATACCAACCAAATTTAAGATCAATGAGTCTTGTTTCCAATTCATTAAAGCTTTCATCGAGACGACATAGGAGTAGAGAGATATTTGCAATTTCACGAGACTGCGCAAACATCATAAGTGACAAGTAGGTGGATCACTAGAGCTTTTCGAGCAATACATTTCTTGTGCTATATGAGGTCTTATTGGGAAATATAATATACCAAATTTAAGGTCTTGGAATTTAGTTTCCAACTCTCTTAACCATTTGTTCATACAACATCAAGATAAAAATATATAAGCGTCGGACGATGGACCAATCCTGGGGTGCCAAGCTAGCACCTCTTTGACTTTTCCAAACTTGATATAATTAAACCTTAGGTCGTCTTTCTCTTCATTATTCAGAATAAAACGACCATATAACACCCATAAAAATAACCTCAAGCTATCTTCTAGGGTTTCAAAGAAGATTATCATTTCGGGCAAGAAATCGAGAAGCAATAACATCAAGACAATCCCTACGACGTAAGTGTCATTATACCGCCTCTCCTTTTTATTTGTAGTTAGAGTTTTGGAAGGTACTTCATAGTTAAGAAACGTCTAATATCTGTATTTAAGTGTGTAAATATCAATGAAGGTTGATAAATATGTTTCCTAATAGTTAGAACTCACGGGACGGTGATCGGAAGCCGTGAGTTCGAGTTATTTGACTTGTAGCGGACTGTTTTGTGTTGTTGTTGGGCTGCGTGTTTTACTACTGTTTTGTGGATTTTTGGAGGAGGAAACGTGTGGAGTAACACCATATAGATGTAGAGTTGTGAGCTAGTCGTTCGTTGTAACATTTCTGGGTCGTTTGATACGACTACGGTGGTCGTCTTATGTGTGAAGTGATTAAGTTGTGTGTGGGCTGTTTTGGGAGGCTCCATATGATTATTATTGATGTTGTTTGGGCTGTTTGGTGATTGTTTTGACTTGTGTGAAGTCATATAAATAGGGGAGTTGCTGTCCGTTTCATCGTAAAATAGGTTGTGGTAGATACATAATAGTTATGACGCTTAAACGATAATGATAATGTCCTTTCTCTTATTGTAGATTAAAGAGTTGTGATATTTGCGTAGCTTGATGTTGGGGAAGTATATACAAGGTATGTGAGGCTATGCCTTTCCCTTTTTTTTACACGACTACGATTGTATATAATGAAATGAACGAGCTTCCAAAGATACTCTACTCTTAGAAGCTAGCAGTACTTACATTGTTTTCCTTCTTATGGAACAATTGATGTTGAGGTTGCTCCTCTTATTCTTATGTTATCAATGTTGTTGGTACTTCCTGATTCTTATAAGATTCTCGATGAAGAGTTAGACCTAATGATGTGTACGGAGAATATCGACCTTACGTCGCTCCAAAATGTTCAGAACATGATTCCAATGAGTCCTGCATGCATTATATATATGTATCTATTTTACTCTACATAGTTGGCCGGGTATGGTACCTATTGTGCAACCAATGATCAGTTGGGTTTACCGATTCCTCTTTGAGGCTGGGTATCATATGATGATGATGATGATGCCCAAAGAGGCGAATGTTCTATGATGATGATGATGCCCACAGAGGCGGACGTTTAAAAAGATTATGTGTATATATGTATCATGCATTTCATGTTAATTTCTCTTAGAAGCACTCATATGCTACATGTTGCATATCCTACATCTCTCTTTACATTACTGTTCTTATTTATACTTTCCTGCCTTACATACTCAGTACTTTATTCGTACTGATGTCCTTTTATTTGCGGACGCTGCATGTCGTGCTGCTGGTCCTGATAGACAGGTAGACACAACTCCCCTACCACAATAGTCTTTCCAGTTCAGTGGTTATAGGTGAGATCCCTTCTCCGGACTTGCCGTGGTCTTGATATGCATTTTTGTTATAGATATTATGGGTATTTCGGGGCCCTGTTTGGGCTAGGTTGAATTACTTATGCTCCTTTAGAGGCTCATAGACAGGTGTCGACTCATGTATAGTTTGGTATGTCTTGTTGGCTAATTTTTGTTGTATAGTCTTTCATGACAACGTTGTAGCTCCTACCTTTTATGTAGTTTCTTAGCAATCTTGTCATCCCATGTGATGTATGTTCATGATACATATATACCATTTATATTGATCTCGTTACCCCTTAAAGATAATAAGAAGGTTAGATAAAATGTACGTTGGTGATCGGCAATTATGGCCCGGGTGCTAGTCATGATCCTTCAGTTTGGGTCGTGACAAACTTGGTATCAGAGCAGGTCTGTCCTAGGGGTTATCTATGAGCTGTGTCTAGTAGAGTCTTGTGTATGGGTGTGTTGTGCACCACACTTATAAGCAAGAGGCTACAGGGAATTTAGGACTATTACTGTTTCTTCTTACTCTAGATCGTGTGGTAGAGCTCAATCGTAAGAACTCAATTTCCTTAATTCTATCTTATTTATAATACGACGAGGCATACATCTAGAAAGATGGATGGTAAGAGATTGCAATGTGGCTGTGGAAGAGTTGAGTCAGAGGAACTCAATTTTGCATCATGCTTAGGATGAGTAAATTTGAGGGCTTCAGCAGATCATGTGTGTACTAAGATGTGTTAGTTTCTTAATAAGGAGCTCTAAGGAAAGAATATCTATCTACCCATATGGTAAAAAGAAATAAGAGAATCAGAAGGTAGATACGAGTTTTAGCAAGTAAAAGAAGCAAGATAAAGAATGGTACGAGGTACCTAGTTAATAAAGATTATCAGTATTTATAATTCTGGCAGAGAAATATAAGCATTTTTAGTTACTTTCAACGGTAACAGAGATATCTACAATTGTCCATACCAATCTCAATTATGCCCTATGGGAGCTAACTGAAATAATTTAAGAGAAGGATAGGATATCAGGATCCAGCTGGAATTAGAGTAACCAAAAATTGTGGATAGATTGTTATCATTATTTAACATTTTTAAAGGGTAGTGCAGAACATGGTAATAGTTCTCATTTGGAGATAGCCATATGGTCACTCTAGAATAGAACAGTCAGATATGAATACTAGAATATTCAGAAATTTTAGAAGATAGGCACTAGGATCCTAGAAGGGATAAATATTTGCCTTAGTATGACTCCAGCCACTAGTAAAGAAAAAAAAGAAGAATGTTAGGCGTCCCAAAGAGCCAGTGATATGAAGCAGGGGGACCTAAATGTGAAAGAACGTCATGTTGAAGTCTTTATAATAAGGCGATAGACAGAGATATTAGCACGAGAATAAGAAGAGAGTAAACGAAACGTTATGAGTAAGAGGTGATAAATGAGTGATAGCGTTAAATCAGAATATGGTATAATGATAAAGTCTATAGTCAAGTGAAGGAAAAAAAATGAGAGGAGACAGGCCTTGAGACAATACAAAAGTGTAAGCCATAAAGCCATACCCTCATTTCGAGAAATGAGTTGGTGACTCACACGTGATTACCATAAGAAAAAGTTATACCCCCCAAGTAATAGAAATTAGTATGGGATAGTAAAAGAAAAAAAAAATCGAACATGGATTACGGATCAAAGGAATTGGTAATAGTCGACATCGTTTCAAAGATAGTGTTTCGACAATAATTGAATAAACAATAGAAGAATAACCTTTGAAGGTCATTCACGAAGACGCTTCTCTAAATCAAGCACTATGAGCAGAGTTAAGCTTAAGGGACTAAATGTGCCAATTATACCACATGTCACCCTTGTGTGTACAAAATTCAATTATACCTGGTGTAGAAGGGTTACCGCAAGGCGAGTAATGTCTGTGAAGATGTAGAAACAAAATGCCAAAGATGAAGAGGTAAATATCGAATGGTAAAGGAAGAATGTGGTAAAAAGGTGAAAGGAATAAGATTGCATTTATTCATATCCTACAGATATAATATAACTCCAGAACATTATGCAAGCATGATATTGGGGAGAATCAATAAGGGTTTCGCACTTGATGATATCGATATATAAGTGGGAATGAACACTTGATACATAAGGATCCCGTACAAAAGGTAAGTTAAGACAAAGGACATAACCCAAGAGGCTTTACATAAAATAAAGATATGAGAGTGGACCAATGGGTAGTCAGTAGTTGATTCAGGAAGAGCCTAGTTATGGATAGATAGGAGGATATAGGAAAATTAGTAGATCATGCAAGATAAACGTAGTGAAACCCAACATAGGAAATTCAGTCTTAGATACAAAATCGTAATCCTCGAGAAATATTCAGACATGAGTTGGGGTAGTATAAGGTACAATATAAGTGTTACGGAAATAAAAGAGAGTGCCACAATGGAGATAACTGAAATTTCAATTCAGAAGAAACCCTACAAGCACAAGGGCATGGAGGTAAGTAACTAAGGATAATGATAGGCGAGTAAGAACATCAGAAATACCGTGGGATATACAATGTAATAAGGTCTCAGCTTTATAAGAGTTAGAAGTTCTTCCCTAAGTACTACAACGAAAGACTAGCTGAGAAAATAAGGAAGCAGGCTTCAACATAAGCATAGTAACCTNGTCCATAAGAAAGTGGAACCTATCATAGCTAATGAACGGAAGAAGAAAAAAACAATCAAAAGTTGATAATTGAGATCATATGAGTTACAGGGAACTCCTGTATTCATGGGCACTAAGATAGGCCAAGTATCCATGCAGCATGTGGAAGAACGACCAGGAAACGTAATTGTTTACATTTAAAGACAACTGAGAAGATGTGAAAGGAAATCTATGGTGTTAACATGATGAAAGGAAGGTTACGAGTAGTATAAGTAGATGTGTGTAGGTCACAAGCTAAAGTATGGTGAGCAACAAGGTTTTAGCTAGGCATGAGTAAGGATAAGAAAATGTGTGTGAGAAGGTGACGAGAATAGGTAATTCCTCGGGATTAAACCCATCACAACAAGAGAACTGATGGTTTCCATATTGTTATAAAAAGCTCAGTATATCATGAGTGAACTCAAATGAGTTTAAAACTAGGAGCATTTAGAAGAGATAGAATGCTACCATGATAGTAAAGTAAGGGTGTAATTGTGATAAATGATAAGAGGATGACGTTTAGACCTTTGATTGAGTAATGATTTAGAGAACAAGTATTTCATGAACTGCACGAGATTAGAATACCCCCATAAGATGAATCACATTAGGATGCTATGAAATACAGTTATTGCATTATAGTATCATCCCTAAGTGAATCAGGAAAATCACTTCAAATGTTCCCCGATGAGACGTGAGCCCTAGTGACGATATATTACGTAAGAGATTTTAAATTATCAGTGGTAGATTATAGATCAATATTAAGGTGAATAAACAATGAATGGATGAAAGTTACAAAGTATGAGATGAGATTTGCTGTCATTATTAAGATGGACGGTAATAAGGAAACATTAAATGCCTTAGATTTATACATATAGGATAAGCGGTGAGAGAAAAACCTTGAGTTGGGTGGCAAGTCTCCATAATAATAAACTGAAGTAAGAGTTATGGTATAGTATGACCTACCTAGTAGTGGTAAAACCATAAGCATAGATAACTGAGGCTATGAAACAAGATATAGCAATAGTCGTAAGTTCAACAAAATACCAAACAAAGAACTTTAGTACACCTATAGATGCCTAGAGGGACGACTTGTCATAGTACAATATATGTTCACCAAGTGAGTCCTAATGATAGGTTAAAAGCTAACAAGAAATAAAAAAGGAGATAAGAGTCGCATTGGCGCACATTCAAGGTTAGAATTGTCTAGGCTGCATGAAAGAAGGTAGAAATAGTTACGACATTGAAAGGAGTTCGACCACAAGTCGTGGTGTGAGAAAGAGTCCTAAAGGGGGGAATGTTCTAGTCTTTGGATAAAAACTCCCTAGATGGAAAAGACAATATTAAATTATTCGTAAGAGTTATTTCTTAAGATATGGAAAAGTGCATTAGTCAGCATTCAAGGACGAATGTTTCAAAGGGGGGAATGATGTTACACCCCATGTTTTCGTACGTGAGAGTACATCGTAAGTCAATTGATGTAAGCTCAGAAATAAGATTCTATTTGATGGAATATAAAGTAAGTTAANAATATAAGCTCAGAAATAAGATTATATTTGATGGAATATAAAGTAAGTTAATAATATTACATTAGAGGTTACAAATATTTAAGATCATGAATAGCGAGTACCAAGAGGGTTGGAAAGCCTAGAAGCTAAACCAATTGAAGAAAATAAGTTTCGTCGAAAGTCGACGAGTTGGGAATGTTATAACATGTACTTTAGGGTGAGACTATGGTTCCTTACATGATAAGGAGGTTATGATATGAGTTAATTTTTATCGTATTATAGTTGTGTTCTACAATTTGAAGTCAAGCAAGTTGTGGAACAAAAGTCGGCAAAGGTCTTCACAAGTTACACTCATAATGTGCTTAAAATTAGGTCAAATGTAACTGAGATTTTCTCCCAATATACTATGAATTATTGGATGATATACCAATAAAATTTAAGATCTATGAGTATAGTTTCCAATTCATTAAACCTTTCATCGATATGACGTAGGAGTAGAGAGATATTTGCAGTTTCGCGAGACTGCGCAGACATCATAAGTGACAAGTAGGTGGATCACTAGAGCTTTTTGAGAAATACATTTCATGTACTATATGAGGTATTATTGGGACATATAACATACCAAATTTAAGGTCTTGAAATTTAGTTTCCAACGCTCTTAACCGTTCATTCATACAACATCAGGATAAAAAGATATAAACGTCGGACGATGGACCAATCCTAGGGTGCCAAGCTAGCACCTCCTTGACTTTTCCAAAATTGATATATATAAACCTTAGGTCGGATTTCTCTTTATTATTCAGCATAAAACGACCAGAGAACACCCATAAACATAACCTCAATCTATCTTCTAGGGTTTCAAAGAAGATTATCATTCCGGGCAAGAAATCGAGAAGCAATAACATCAAGAAGATTCCTACGCCGTAAGTGTCATTACACCTGATGCGAGGCTAGAATTCATGGTTTAATATGTTATATGCCTTACATTTTATGTGCATTAATGATAAAAATACACTTTTTATGTGCATAATAGAGTCTATTTCATGTGTAGGTGAATTAGAGATGGAAACCGAGCTAAATGGACGCAAATACATCGAAAATACGCTCAAGAGGCGAGGAGAAGTGCACCGGGCTATAGCAGGGCGCCAGAGCCCAAACGCCTGACCCTGCCTGGCGTTAGCCAGGCATTAGAGCTGAAACACCTGACCTGCCTGGCGTTAGCGAGGCGTTAGAGTTGAAACACCAGCCTTAGCCTGGCGTTAGCCAGGCGCCACAGCCCAAACGCCAGGCCCCTGTTCCGGCTAAATTCGAGTTTTTGAAGAGTTTAAGTGTTTCCC